>PPHD01000033.1:10030-147387 GCA_002909625.1 Bambusicola thoracicus
ACAGAGCTCAGCGCTGGATCGTCATTAGGAAAGGAGGAAAAAAAAAAAAAACAACCAACGTTAGAAATGCAGGAAGTGTCCCACCCCGACTCCTCCCCACACCCACCTACTGTTCCCTGTCATATCTTTCTTTCTGAAGAATCCAGTTCCTGATCAAACCTCCCCCCCCAAATGCAATGCCATCACAGGGTCGTGGCCGCATCTTTTCATTAAGTTTCTGCTGAGCCGGTGTTTGAAATGCACTGTTGGAAATAAATTTCTAAACATTCTAAGGAAAAAAAAAAAGAAAGAGAGAGAAATCCAAATGCAGTCTCAATGCTTAAGGAGAATATTACTGTCTTATGTCTTCTGCACATGAGTATTCCTGCCTAGTGGAAAAGCGTCAGTCTACAGTAGGGGAAAAATGCAATGCAGAACCAAATGCAGAAATATGAAAAAGGTATTTAATTTAAATGAAGTTACTGAGCATGTGGGGCAAGCAGTGGCCTACCATTTATTTTGCATTCAGTGTGGCACTACACAGGGAAATTGCTGTTTTTTTTTTTTCTTTTCAGAAAAGAGGACTTTGTGTCAGTCAGTAAGAGGTCTGACATGAAGCGTGTTGAGAGCCAAAACACTTATAGCGCTGAGTAAATGGCATGTTGCTGAGGAGTGGTTTAGAGACAGGAGAATAAGATTTTCTTCTTTAATTTTGGCTTTAGATTTAAAGTAAACTTTAATGTTTTAAAAGTATTCACAGATTTAATACCTAGCATATACATAATATAATTATAAGCAGCTGAAACACGAGTGATATTTACTTCAGTCTTTCTGTCTCCTCTGTCAGTCTCTCTTTCTTTTTTTTTTTTTTTGAACAAAGATTCACCTGATTGGGGCACTCTGGGATAGCACTGCATTGGGGCCACATGATCACCATCAGGAGCAACCTCTGACCTCCTCTGCCTGCAGCTTTTACTTAACCCTGTAGTTTCTGGACGTTTGTGCAGTATTGAAAAGGAAAACAGGAAAAAGAAACAGATAAACATGGTTATAACCTGACGCTAAAACTAAAACCAAGGAAATGTACCTCTTTCTTCAGAATTAAAACTAAAATCTTAAATAAAACAGAGAACTTGATGATGACTTTGTGTTGGCTTTTCTTTTTTTTAAAACAAACTTGGATTTTTGATGTGTTGCATCTGGTAAAACTCTGTGTTCTTGCATGGTTTCTTCCTCCTGCTCATCTGAATTGGAGTGAGTTTTTCATTGAAATACTGCACTGTATGATGACTTTTGTACCAAAGGACAGAAAAAGCATAGAATTGTTAAATTTCTAAGGGGATTCTGTTGTCTTTACTTGTCGTAATAGCTGGAGGATGCCTTTAACCTTTGTTGGCATCATTTTAAATCTGAAGCATGGAACAGTTAAGTTTACGCTTTCTCAGTTGGATATACCGTGTCACTTGGGACAGACAGAATATAATAATGCCTCAACACATGATGGGATTTCTAGTTAGAACTTGTATCTTTCAGCATCTTTGTTTAAAACAAAGGCATGAAGTATTTTCACTGTGCAGCAGGGCCTGAAGTCAGCCTACAGAAGACCTCCAACAAGCTTTTACACTTCCAGCTGGAGACCTGCTCTGATATTTAAAACCAGCAGCCTTGTGACTGAGGTGCTGCATTGAGTCTTTCAGAGCCCAGCTCATGGGAATGGCTGGGATCCAGAACTGCTAGAAATGCCTGAGCAGAAGGATTTCTCACCTGTATAGCTTGGTCTGGCTGCCTTCCCAAAATGTTCACTGTTGCCATGGGACTGAGAGCAGAGCCTTAAACCCTGGGCTGGCAGGGGAATCCGGCCTCCTTGCATCAGCTGTTGAGTCTGCATGAGGTTACAGCAAATACTTTGCTTTATACAGCGTTGCTTGGTGGGTGCTGTGTACTTCTGCCCAACAGTAGCACAGGTAGGAGAAGCGCTGTACTCATTGCCTGTTAACCAAACTGAATGTGCTCTGTCTGGGCAGGCATTTTTGCAGCACATCAGTCCCGTGCCCTGGTTACTTGGAAACATGCTTCCACCCTGCTCATGCCAGCACCCCAAAAACAAAGGAAGTGTTTGTGCCCCAGTCAGCCCTGCACATTCCCTGCTGTAACATGAAGTGCTTGCTGCTCCATGTTAGGGAGAGGAATTCTCTTCCTGACCCTGCAAATAAGCAAGCCTCTTGAAGTAGCTGCGCTTTGCTTCCTGTTTCGCACAGCAATTCCTGAAACTTGGTATCTTCATTGTTTCTTGACGTGTCTCCTTGCCACAGTTCAGGAGGCACTGAAAGAAGACTGTGCCTGTGGTCTGTTGCCTCTAAGCGCAGGCTTCAGCCGTTCAGGAGAGAGCTGTACGATAGCTTGTTGTTGCCCTGCTGACAAGCTTCTAGATTCGTAACTAGAATGACCTTTCTCTCTGGTGCTACCCCATCCTAAAAAAGGAGTTCTTGTTGGGTTGCATTATGCTGAAATGCATCAGTGTTCAGATGGATGGTGTGGTGGCTTGTGCTCCTTTCTATGTGCTACCTGGTGCTGATTCCTGCACCCCTGCTTACAAAACAGCCTGCCATTTCACTCTGTTCTACTGTGTGGGGATCTGTTGGCTTCTCCTGAGGTTTTTGTTGTTTATGGACCGTTTGTTCCTACTGCAAGAAGTTCTGTACAGGCACTTTATTGAAAGGAGGAAGTTTGTGTGTCTGCTTCATATCTGTAATCATCTCAGTGTGTGGCCTGTCCTTCTGTGTGTTATGAACATCTTCAGCACTTCCTTGTGTGATAACAAGAACAGTGCTCGGCTAACAGGGTGGTGGTGGAGTTGAAGTTGGAGAAAGAGAGAATGGATCATATGCCTCTAAAATGAGTATGAATGCATGTTAAAGGAAGGAAGGGAGTTGTTAGCAGTGAATGCATTGGTACCAGAAGTTCTGCTGCGTTTTCAGAGAATTCTCTGTTCAGTTGTAGTAATTCTGAGGTCAGCAGTGCTGGGTTGATGCTGAAGGTTGGTTTAAAAACGAATAATAATCATCTTATAAGGAAATTGCGTCTATCTGGAGTGACAGCAGGGAGTATAATGTCATCTCCTAGATAAGATGAAGAGCCCTTGCATGAATTCCTTTTCTATCTATAAATAACATACTTGCCTGGCAAGTGTAAGCACACATCCTTCCCAATACAGTGTCACAACAGTGCCGCTCTAACCATGCTTAAAACACTATTGCCAACTTCCATGACAGTTGTAAATCATAAACTTGATTGGTTTGTATTTTAAGTTCTTAAACTCTTTGTTTTCCCTTTCCCCATCATAGCTCATATCCAAGATGCTCATTTAATCAGAGACACTGAAGATGCAGAATTTCAGGGAAAGTGCAGCAATGTATAGTTCTGTAGAGTGGGCTGTGGAGGACTTCTGGCTTGAACATATCTTCCCCTGGGATGGCGGACATGCACCGATTTCTCCCTCACCCTTGCAAGAGAGCTTGGAAAATGCACCTAAAAAGATTGCAGGACAGTTCTTGTTTGTTCCTCTCCTCAGGATGCAGGGAAATGGCCGTAAGTTGCAAGGGAGCTTAGGAGCATATATAAACCCATGGAGTGGTGGGTGCTGTGGTGCCTAGGACTAATCCCTTTGGGGAAAGCTGTAGTGCTCAAATACAAGCTCATGCTGAGGTATGTTGTGCTTTGAGAGGCGGCACAGCACTTCAAGCTCAGGGCCCTGGAGCTGTCACCCATCCCACCTGAAGGGGCCACAGGTACTCCTAACACCTGAGATGAGTGAATGCCAGCAGACAGGAGTTGCTAGTGTGCGCAGAGCAGAGAGGTGTGAAGTGCTGTTTGCTGTCAGTGCTAAGGATAGTGCTACTTTACAGCCTCCAGCACTGTGCATCTCTGCAGCTAGTTATAGGAATGCCTTCTGCTGATGTATTATCAGTCACTACTGTTGAACGTGCAGGTAGTAACTGTAAAAACTTGTGCTCCTTCCTTACCTCCTCAATCCCAGCACCTCTTTTTCCCTGCTTTGGAACATCCTACTGATGGGAAGCAGCTCTCGGGTCCTATCCCATCTATGGTTTTTGCTGAAAACCAAGCACGAAAAAGATGAAGTATCTCCAGAGCTTTGGGGTACAGTGTAAGACATGGTGTAAATTCAGTACACTTTGATCTCATATACAGCACTTGAGAGAGCGAGATCTTCATCTTCTCTTCTTCCTGGAGTCTGCCCTAGGCTTACTGCTGTTAGGTTTGTGTAGTATGTGACGAAAACAGTTCAGGGCGGAGCTGATGTGGCGATACTGGATGTGGCACTACCAGGGCAGTGGCACTTAGAGCAGCAGTCAGGAAAGCTTGTACTGGCAGAGTGTTGCTGTTCGTTTCGGGATCACAGATGCTTCCTGACACTTCATAGCTTTAGCACCTGAATGTTACAGGTCTTAATACTAATCTTGCCCAGGTCTTCAGAGAGGGTCTGAAACCTCTTCTGCCAGTACTGACAGTCCACAGAAGGCTGACAAGCTGAGCTTATCTGAGGAATGTAAAGTTCTGACCAAAACTTGCTCTAACTATTTCTAAGCAAGCATGCAGGCTGAGGTTTCACAGTGTGGAGTCTTACCCTTAATGCCTTGTTATCAAAAACTGAGGATGCATTCTGTTTGTTCAGACAGTAAGCAACTGATGGTGAAGTTTGTTAGGGGCAGAAATTGGCACTACAACCTTGCAGCCAACTCCGTCACTCTTCAGATGGTTTCCTCCAGTTCCGTGGCCCACCTTTGTACTGAATATTGCATAAAATATTATAACTAAACCTCTGGGAGACCAGGATCTTGTCTGGAAGCCCCGTTCCCTGGTGTAGAGAAAGCTGGAGGGAGCTTCTCTTGGGAAGGGCAGCCCCACATGTGCTGCTCTGGTGAAGAAGTGTTTGTTAGATGGTGGCTCCAAAGGGTGGTGAGAAGGTGTGGGATTACAGGCTTGTGAGTTGCTTTCTCTTTCCGTTCACAAATTACCTGAAGCTTGTATGCAGCTACCTTCATTCTTCTTCTTCTGACAAATGGTGATTCCTCTTGCCTCACCAACGGCACCTTCCTAAGGCAAAGCTGATCACGGCTCTTCACAATCTGAGCTCTTTGCTGGGCTGAGGCAAGGTGAGAAGGAACCGTGGTAAAGATTGAGTGACTGATAGGGAAACCTGCAATAGAGTTGGGCTTCCTGCCCTTACCCCATCTTCCTCCCATTGGCTTCAGTCTCCTGCCAGTCTGAGACAGGCTTCAAAGATGGCCTGCAGGTTCCTCCCCATTGACGATCTGCTCTTGGAGCTTAGACTGCCATGGGCTTGGGGTCAAATTTCTCTGACAGAAACCTTAACTTTTTCACACACAAACACACAACAGTAACCCCCAAGGAAACTATTCAGTTTTATCAGATGAATACTTTTTTTAATATATCATAGTCATATAAAAATGCTTGCTTCAAGTGGTTGCCTCTCAGTGAGGAAAGCGTACTCTGTCATATTTTTATTGCAAATGCAAACTTTGTGTTATGGCATTTCCAAGTCGGCATCTTTCTGGGCATGGGTTATTACAGTCAGCAAAAGAGATCTAAAATGTGCATCGCTGCAGCCTGCAGTGATGGTCTTGTTTGTGCCCTGCTTTCTGCAGCTTTGCTCGTTATGTGGGAATGAAAGGCTTTTCCTTCTCGTGGTGTGGCTGCTACTGAGTGTCTGCTGCAGGTGGCATGCTCTTCTGAAGGGGATCTGTGGGAGCTGTTAGAGCTGCTGCCTCCCCGCCACCATCCACCATCCAGCCCGCAGCCCTTGCTGGCACCTGGTGGTGTGGAAAGAAGACACGGGAGGTGGAATGGGGAGAGACACCTTTATTAGAAGCGTCCCTCAACCTCTGTGCAGCAGTGCTACCAGGGATGTCTGCTAGTGGGTCTTACCTTTATCACAAGGATGTTCTACCTTCTGTCTTTTCAAGGAAGGAAGTCCTAATGTAATACAAACGTTGATGGAAACCAAGGTGGCATCCCAAAACTCCCAGCCTTTGCAACAGGACAGTTTGAGTATCGCAGTTTGTAACCATGAGTGCTGGATGGTGATGTTGGTGCATCGTGTTCTTGGTGCTCACTCTTTGCCCTGCACACCCAGCAGCTCTGGGGCTTCCGGCACCTCTTCATAATGCAGTCAGTAATGGCTTCTGAGTATCCCTGTGTGCTTGTGTTCTGTGTGTGCTGCTGGGCAGGAATATGAGTGGTGGTGTCTTCTGGATGCAACCTATGGCACTTAGCAGCAGTGCATGAAGAGCTAGCAGGTCCTGATGTGTGTGATGTGAATTTTTAATGCAGGAGATGAAGGGATGAAAAGCCCCCAGTTGTTTATTATTATTATTATTATTATTTCTAAAGGTGCTGGGTCTTTTGTACTGAAGATAAACTCATGTTTTCCTCTTGGCTGGTTATCTTTACACACCTGTCATTGCATCTTGCAAGTCCAAGATTGTTTGCAGGGATAGGAGGATGGTGCAAGTTCTGAGCTACAACAACCACCGCCAAAACCCTTTAAATCTCAACAAGTGCAACAACTTGCAAATACTTAGTATCATTTAATGATATACAGTCCTTGTTCTGGTACCTGGCAGCATTCACTCAGCCTTTACAAGAGCCCCAAGCAGAAAACCTGACTTCTGTGTTTAAATCAGGGAGGTCTACACCTGCCTACAGCTTCCAGTAGGGCCAAGGTTCCACCTGGCTTTATGCATTGCCCCTGAATGATCAGCTGAGAATCATAGAATCACAGAGCCATAGAATGGCCTGGGTTGAAGAGGACCACAATGGTCATTGAGTTTCAACCCCCCCTGCTATGTGCAGGGTCGCCAACCAGCAGACCAGGCTGCCCAGAGCCACATCCAGCCTGGCCTTGAATGCCTCCAGGGATGGGGCATCCACAGCCTCCCTGTGCAACCTGCTCCAGTGTGTCACCACCCTCTGTGTGAAAAACTTCTTCCTAATATCCAACCTAAACCTCCCCTGTCCCAGTTTAAAGCCATTCCCCTTCTGGACAGAGAGGGGGAATAAAAAGATTCTATCAAGAAAGCCTTTCCACGCGAAAAGTCCAATTTTCTCTATTTGAAAACCCAGGTGCAGTAATTGGCTCTTGCGAACTCTTTCCCGAGCCCTGCGGTGTTTCAAGGGATTGATGTTCGGAAAGAAAAAAAAAAAAGAAAGAAAGGGAGGAGGGGAAAAGAAAAAAAGTCGAATGACGGCTTCGGCTTTCAAACGGGCCTCCCGCACGTGTTTGAGAGCTTGTGTTCCGCATAGCTTCGGTAGCAGCCGGGGGGCAGGACGCGGGGCCGGTCGAAGCGGCCAGGCCCGGGGGGCGGCTGCGGCCAGTGGTGCCGGAGGCTCGGCGGGCTGCGGGGCGCTGCGTGCGGCCACGATGCCAGCTGCGGCCACGGCCACGCTCCGGGGTGCGAGCCGCAGTGGGGCGGGTGATCGGGGCTCCTGGGGAAGGCAAAGGGGAGAGAGGCGGTGAGACGGCCGTGGCCCCCGCGGCCGGGCGGCGCTCCGCGTTAGCGCGCATCGAGGGGCTGCGGTAGCTAAGAGGACGGAGGGGGCGGGGGGCCGAACGCCCGTGCGGTGCGGGCTTTGGGCCGGGGCCGCTCCTCGCACCGCCTCGCCCGTCGGGGCGCGAGCGGCCGCGGTACCTTTGGAAGGCGGCGTTATTGCAGCCCGCGAACGCCCCCGGGAACACCGAGCTGGAGAGGGCCGAGAGGTGGTAGTCGCGGCGGTGGTGGTGCTTCAGCCTCCCGAAAGCCTTCCTGCCCCGCCGTGCGGCCGAGCCGTCGCCCGCCCGTCCCGCTCCGGGCTTCCTCCCGAGCCGCTGCCTGCGAGGGGAACGGAGATGCGCCCGGGCCGCTTTCCGCGCAGCCGCCCCTTCCCCCCTACCCGCCCGCCGGGGCCGTGCGGCAGGTGGCAGCACCGGCCCTTCCCACCCGCCCCGACCCGCCGCGCCTCGCACTCACCGCCCGCCGTTCCCCGGCCCGGGGCCGCGGCTCCTCCGCGCCCGCTCCCGCCAGCAGCACACGGCGAAGGAGGCGGCCAGCGCCAGGATGACGGCTCCGCTCACCAGCGCGGCGGCGACGGCCAGGCGGGAGCCCGTGTCCGCGGGCGGCGGGACGGCTGCGGGCAGAGGCAGAGCGCGGCGCTGAGCGGCGGCGCGGCGCGGAACCGAGAGCCCCGGGGCGCTCCGGGCGGAGGGCGGCCCGGGCGGGCCCGGGTAGCCTGTCTGCCGGGCCTTGGAGATCACGGAGTCATAGAACACTTTCAGTTGGAAGGGACCTTTAAAGGTCACCTGGTCCAGCCCCCCTGCAATGAGCAGGGACACCCACAGCTCGGTCGGGGTGTTCAGAGCCCCTCCAGCCTGACCTTGGCTGTCTCCAGGGACAAGGCATCCACTGCCTCTCTGGGCAACCTGTGCCAGTGCCTCATCGCCCCGACTGTGAAAGACTTTTTCCTTATATCCGACCTAAATCTCTCCTTTTAGTTTGAAACCGTTTCCCCGTGTCCTGTCCCAACAGGCCTTACAGTAGGATCCATCCCCTTCCTTCTTACAGCTCCACTCTGAGCCTTCTCCGTGCTGAACAGCCCCAGTCCTCTCAGCCTGTCCTGGTAGGAGAGCTATCCCAGCCTTTGGATCATTTCTGTGGCCCTCCCGTGGACACGTTCCAACAGCTCCATGTCTCTCCTGCGCTGAGGACCCACTGTCAAAGTCATCAGTGAAGAAGATGTGTGCAGGCCGCTGGCAGCCTGAAGGCGCGCCTCTGCTGGGGCTGAGTTGGTAAACACCAGCAGGGACATTGACCAACTTTTTGTCACTGAAGGAATTGCTGCAGGACCCGCTTAGAGCTGGGAAGATAAGATTTGCCCACGGGCGTTTTACTGCAGAACTATGTGAAAGGGAAGGCAACAAAGTTCATTGCTTTTGTTTTGCCGTGATTGCCTTTCTCCCTGCTTATCACCAGATTTTACAGCTCTAGATCAAAGACAGATCAGTTTGTATTTAAAGAGCACGCTCCCTGCGGCACTGTAGGGGCTGAGCCCAAGCATCCAAGTGTGGCACATGAATGGAGCTTGGCCCGCACTGTCCCCTCTCAGGGCGGCTGGGACACGGTTTTATAGGGCCCGCTGTCTGAGTTTGGTGAGAACTCCCAGTGAGTGGAAGGTTGGTGACCCCACACACCAGGCTGAAGCCCTGCAGGAGAGCAGAGGGGCTCTACAGTGCCTGCCTGGGGCTGGGGTCGCTGAGGGGCTCCTTACCCTCACAGCGGGGCGTGGGGTGGCTCCAGGATGAGGTGCTCTCCTGTTGGAGGCAGGACAGCCTCTGGCTGCCCACCAGCTGGTAGCCCTCTTCACACCAGTACACAATGACCGAGCCCACGGAGACACCCGAGCCTCTATCCACATAATAGTGTCCGTGGCGCGGTGGGGGCAGAGCTGGGCACTGTGCTGGGGGAGAAGGGGGAGATTAAGTCCAGGTGGTGGCAAAGCCCCCTGCCTTGATGCTTGTGAAATGGCTGCCCATCCCCTCTTGCACTGCTGCAGGTCCTTCAAGTCTCTGGATTTTCTTTTTGCGCAACCCTAAAGGAGGGACACGGGGAAGTCTCATTGGCTGTGGGTGGGAAACGATTTGCAAACTCCGTAACGTGAAGTGTTCCTGACCAGCAGCAGCGGGGCCAGAAGGGTACGGCATGCAGACAGGGTGCAGAGAGCACCCCGTAAGAGGGAAAGGAAATGTATAGGCATTTTTAATACTCAAAAGAGCTATAGAATTTGGGTGGAACTCAAAGCAACTAAAAATACTGTGTTATGCTGCCGAGAGAAACTCTGTTTTTGCTGAGGTGATGTTGGGCTGGCATAAAGCATCAGCTTGAGTAAGATGGGTCTTTCTCCAAGTCTAGCAATACTGGTTAAGAGGCAGTGGATGCACCTGCATCTGTAAATGTGGCAGTGCTAAGGACATTGCCTGGATGCCTGGACAGGATCCATTATGTGGCTAAATTGTCTGACGCTGGCCTGCGCCTTCCCCACCAACCACTGGCAGTGGTGTGAAGATGAGGTGGTCCAGGGACTGTTCCCAATAGGCACTTTGGAAACGAGACATACTGGAGAGAGGTTTGGGAAAGCAACAGTTCAGTAGCAAAGCATTGGGCAGGCACCCTGTGGCAGCCCTAGAATTAAATGGGACACCCCTTCAGTGGGGAGCTGCACCTGCCGCACATGAGGAACCTGATTAAAAGCCATAATCACCCTCAGCATTTGGAGACTATTTGTGCTTTTAACAGATCTCCAGCCTCATTTCTTTTTGAGGGTCCTGGCTCTGTCTGTGGAGACAGGGATGTGTTTGCTGAGCCCATCCTGTGCCTGGAGTGCTGGCCTGTCATGATGTGCACTGAGTCAGCAAGGAGGAGAGCTTTACTCTATAAAGAAGGCACTCAAGCCTGAAGTTTTCTCCCCGTGCTTGCAACTTTGCCTCTGATGTGACACATCCCCCAGAGCACAGCACAGGACCATGCAAAGCCCTGCAGCCCCCGCCCCACACACCCACTACAGAAGCACCTGTGTGCCCTTGTAGATATCCCTGTGCACCGTGGGTCCCCACCCCAGCCCCACAGATGGAGAGGCTCACTTGAGTACCTGAGATGTTGCTCTGCTCGTAGGTCCCGTTGGCAAAGTCTCTGGGCAGCCTTCTCCGGATTTGTCCTGTGGCCTGCAAAGCAGTCATGGGCCCAGCAGCACTGCTCCAGGCAACACTCAGGCAGCTCCAAGGCAGTAGGCAAAGAGTGATGCACTTCCCAAGCCTTCGTGCTGTCATGGTTTGAAGAAGCACAGCATCCTTAAACGTCCCACACGCCTGTGGTTTCCCTTTGCTTCTGAGCAGGAATCAGCTGGGCTTTAGGGCGTTAAGCCCTGAGCAGCAAAGCTAGCAGCCGCTCTCCACCCTGCAGGCACAAGCCCCACATCGTTGCTCCTTGCACTGCCAGCCCTGCTGTGGCTGCACGCTGCTTCCCTCCGTCCCCCTCCCAGCCCAGGCAGGGATCCTGCAGCCTCCCCAACACCCCACACTGCTGGCCCTAGGCTGCACTGCCATGAGCCTGCTGCAAGAACAGGCATCCAGCAGAGAGCAAGTGACAGCAGGCGCCCTGATCCATCTTTCACAGCTGCCTCCTGAAGGGACTGGCTGTCACCAATCCTCCAGCCGTAGTGGCTTCCTCAGGTGCTGCAGCCGTGTGTGCCGGGCATCACACTGCCCTACTGGTTTTCCACAAAGAGCTGCTGAGCACCCTGAGCACAGACCTTCCTGTGTGCATTTCTTCCTTCCTGCCGAAGCTGAGGGATGATGTTCTTTAAACACCCGTGGAGCCAGATAAGGGCCATTGCAGTCAAAGGGGGTTTGCGGCAGCAATTCCACCGCTGTGGGAACGATGGAGAAACCTGTTTTCCTTTTGGCTTGGGCTTCTTCCTGCACAGCGCCTCTTGGCCAACTTGTGATGATTTATGACTGGAGCTACCTGGCACTTACTGCAGCTGTAAGGATTCAGGCCCAGGCCATCAGTCATTAGCAGCGCTGACAGGAATATAAGGACTACTACAGCATACTTAGCAGCTAGGCATGAGGACACTTGCAGGAGGTTACAGGTTAGCAGGGAGATGCTCTAGTTTTGTGAGCTATTTGGTTTTTGTTTGCCTAATTAATTCCCGGGGCCTGTAGGCACAGCCCAGGAGCAATGCCGGGGCGCTGGCTGCCTTGTGCTGGCTGGTGTGCATGGCCACTACACTGCACAACCAAGCTTCACCAGCACCACCTCCAGACCCATACAGCTCCCTGGCAGTGGACCCAGTACACACCATAAGCATGTGTGCTGAGGAACGAATGGGCTCAGCATGGCCCCAGGAACACAATAACCACACTTGAGCTAGTGCTCAAAATGCTGTGTAGATGATGGGGATTATTCCTTTGCTAATGCTCTTAAGAGCTATTCCGGAGCCCGAAGGAGATGAAGGGGCTTATTATTGCAAAATTAATATCCTGCAGGGGAGGGATTTCAGTGCCATTCCCCACACCCTGCTTTCTGGTGGCAGTGGGCTGTGCAGAAATGGGAGCTGGGCACTATGCTGCATGGAGCTCAAGCAAGGAGTATGTCCGTATCCTGGCTTGGAGAGCCCTTTCCTGGCTGGAAAGAGGGATGAAGAGGCTGCAGTCTCGAGGTCTTGGCTGGAGTCCTCCAGCTTCCCAGCAGAGCAGAGCAGAACATGGGTGGGTGGGTGAGTGAGTGATTTCCACAACAGCAGCCTGTGAGGTAGAACACAGCTGCCAAAGCCAGCTCAGAGGCCCTTCGCACCTGCTTCCAAGGTCGCTGCAGGCTGATGGGGTTTTCTGCTTAGGGAGGGAATAAAGCTTTTCTGTGCCTGAGCAGTGTTTTTCCCTACCTTCTGTGTACCTTTGAACCTTTCAAATCCCCCTCTCTGCAAAAATACCCTTCCTGTGCCCCATCTCCCCTCGTGGTGCTCTCAGTCAGAGGAAGTAACATCTCCCTTCCCTCAGCACAGGCAGGCAAGCAGAGGTGTGTTGCCATCAGGACAGCACTATGAAACTGAGATGTCTCCTTTAATCTCCTGTAGGTGTCTTTTCCATCCAGGCTCAGCCCACACCCTCATAGTGATCTCCTGATATTGGCACAGCCACCATGAGCTCTGCGGTTTGTTGTTGTGCTGCTGTGACACTGAAAAACACCAACTCTGGAGAAGAACAGCAACTTTTCTTCTGCCTTGAGAGACAAGGATATCTGGAGGGGCTTCTCTAGAGGAACTCAGGTAGATGAGCTCTGAAGACAACCAGAAAAAGGCCATATGGTGGTTTGGATCGCAGTGTGCCCCAGGGTTTGGCCTATGCAGGACTGGGCATGGAGAGCAGGTGGGGCAGAGATGGTGAGCACAAACCCCCTTCCCCATGGGGAAGTACTCATCCCCTGCAATTGACACACTGTCCTGGCAGCAACCAGATTGAGGACCCATGCTGAGGGCTGGGCTATGGGTGCAGCTAGAAGGAGGAAAGAGGAAAGAACCAATCAAGGCAGGCTTGCTTAGAGAGCTGGGCAACAGCTATGGTCTTGCTAGAACAGAGCTGGGTGACCTTGGGTGTTGCACACAGACGGGGTGTTGCTGCTTGACTGGAGCCTGTGTAATTTCACTGTGATGCTTGTTTTTGCTTTCACAGGGAAGTGGCAACAGGGAGGCAGATGTGTGCCTCAGCACTTCAGTTACATACATGTGCTGAGTCCTTTGGATGAGAAAAGATAACCATGAGATGTGGAAAGGGGAACACTGAGCACAAAGGTAATTCTCTGGCTGGGATTTGACACTCAGTTTCTTGCTGCGGTATAGAGATCCTCTTTCAAAAGTAGAGAGACATTATTTTTGACTATTTAAGAGAATTTGCCATAGTTAAGTTTATCCCCCTGCTGTGTTTTAACCAAGCATCCTCACATGTAAACTTTGCTGTACATCCTAAGTGCACTGCAGTGTGTTGCATTGGTTGCACTTAAGTGATGAGACCCTGTTCTCATAGGAAATACTCTTTGCAGTCCAAAACTAAAAGCATTGCACTCATCCAGTTCCATTAGTGAGCAAAGAAGAACTTCTCTGCAGAAGCTGAACTTCCACAATCGAACACAAAAGTAGTAATTTCAAGCCAATGAACATGGGTGATCCTATTTGCTTGCAGAAGGTTCCACAGACAGAAAGGTATAGAGGTATTTTGTGACTAAATTACTTAGTGCTTAGTCATTTGCTTAGCAATGTTGCTAACCAACCAGGGCTTCTTTTGTAGAAGCTAGGAAGATGTTTCCAACATTTTTGGCACAGGTCTCCATGTTAGTTCTGTTCTATGCTGTATTGCTTTTATTTCATACCCTACGTTCCCTCTGAACCCATGTTTTCACAGCTCCAGTAGCTGGGACTTAGTGCAAGAAGTTTGTAATAACACCGTGGATGAACCTGCCCTCCCAGCAAGGGGCTTGATGTGAATCACCAAGTCTGCATCTCCCTGGGTTATGTGTGCACAGCCCTGCGTGGAGGGACTCGTCTTACTCAACTTCAGACACCTTTCTCCATGCTAATCATCTTGGTTGTTTCATAGTTCAGGAAAGTAACAGGTCTTGCATGTATGTAGCAGGAACTTGCCTCATCTGTATCTTCCCATAGAGTCTTGTACATCCCCGTGCTGGTGCCACCTTATCTGCACTTTACTGGGGATACTGCGACAGTGTGTTCTCCCCTCCCTCCTTTCATTCTCCCAACTTCATCCTTCAGCCTGGCTTTGCACACAAGGCCTCATGCAGGTCAACAATGAGCAACAGTACTGATAACACTCTTGCAGATTAACTGCCTCAAATCTGTCTCATACTGGGGGGCTGAAAGAACTGATAGCAGGCACCTGTTTCAGCAGCTGAGGGCCATATGAGCATGTCCCTAAAAACAAAGTATGAATATGAGTCAGCCACCTTACTCTGTAAATAGAGAGCAGCCCAGGAGTCCCTTCAGCTCTGCTACACAGCAGCTAGCTACACAACAGAATTTCCTCTTGAGCAGGGCCATCTCTTGTGGTTACGTCTGTGCAGAGATCCCTTACACCTTGACGTCAAGGTGCCTTGCCAGTACGATTCTTGGTAAGTGACAAATTGTTTTAAGCTTTGTTGGCTTTGCTAAGATTATATCTTAGATTGATGGTAAGCTTTTTTTTAGCTTCACTGAGACAATGTCTTGGATTGTTTGTGCACAAATGATCAACAAATGTTGACCAAGTTTGGTACTGGGAGTGGATCCAGCCGCACCTAGGCCCCTTACTTTCATGGTTCAAGGAGTTTAGAATGCACTCTAAGTCTCATGACTCAATGGGAGGGTCTTCTGTATGTGTGTGTTTAACCCTACCCTCTATGCCTTATATCATCAAGTGTATCCAGCCAGCTCAGATCTTTTTCTGTAATTGTTAAATCACTATGTTATATCTATATTATATCAATAAATGTATTTCTCTTTCTCTCGTATGAGTGAAGTGTATAATGTAGTCATTTCTATCCACGACAGACACCCATCCTCTGGAGTGCGGGAAGCTCCTTGGTCACTGAAGCGTAGTCAGGGGCAATTCAGATTTGCATCTCAAGACGTCATTGTAAGTTGATCCAGTGTGAAATGCTTCCTGGAAAAGACTCGCGAGTTTCAGGGAGAAATGTAGCACAAGAGAGAAGATGACCCTGTCAGGATAGTTAGGACACAGATGGTCCAGGTTCTCCTTGTGGGTACAGAAGACTTGGGGTCAAGATTGAAGATTTCAGCTGGGTCTCCCATGCTTCCAAGCTTTTCCTTGATTAGTCGATTGGCTTCTCCTGCCTCCTTGACATAAACTGATACAGCCTTGACTGACATGAGCAGCTGGCCAGGTAGTTTGGTGGACAGTAAGAGATAGACCAAACACAGAAACTTAAAGGGAATTCATACTACCGTTTTTGGTTCTTTACTCACGCATCCTGAATAAGTTAAACAGGTGGATGCCTGGCCTTTTTTATTCCTAAAAGCAATTCATGCAATTGATTAGGGTGTTACAAGTCTATGATATCACTAGTTCAGCATGCATCTTTACTAACTGCTTTTAAAAATCTCACAGTTCAGTAATTTGTAACTAATCTTCTATATATACACATGTACTTATACGTGTGACATACTCAGACATCTGCATGCACACAGATACTTCCTACAGTCATTGTTAATTTCCAAGGCTGGGACATCCCGGGCTGGGGCACTTCATATGGAATCTGCTTTGGTATGTCCTTTGTGCTACTTCATAGACTTCTAGATTCCATATTAGCGCATTAACCTTTTCCTTGTCCAGTCTGATAATGGTAAGTCTTCATTCTTAATAGGCCTACTCTGTTGTCCAGGCTTTGGGCCATGTAGGACTTACGTCCTGCATTATTTCATGAACACCTGCAGTCTCTTGGTAGTCTTAAAGTGCATTTTTGACTGCAGAATTTACTAGAATGGCAAAATGATTTTCTGCCCAGCTTTTTTTTGTGAAATTGGGTTGTTGTTCTTACTGATAATCTTGTTGTTGTTTTCATCTTACCCTGTTTACTTAATACTCCTTCTGTGGGCAGTTTCATACAGTAGCCTAGATGACGCAGGAATTGTAATGCATCTGCTGTGTTGTGTTGTTACACCAGTTTATATGGCCAAGGAGATGAATTGATTATTGAACACTTAGGTCTCATTTGAAAAGAATGCTATGGCAGGGCTGAGGAGTCATTGAACAGATACCGGGCTGAAATTAAGGGATGGAAGGCTTTCCTGATTCATGATCTCATAAACGTCTACTGGGAAAGCAAGGTAAACCCAGAGGAATATTGTGCCATGGCTTGAAAAAATTCACAAGAGTGGTTGTGAGGCTCAGAGTGTGGCTGATTCATGGAATGGAGAAGGGGGAACGGAGAATATCAGAATACACAGAGATGGTTGCTTCAAGAACTGTACTGTATCCATAGAGAAATGCAAACAAAAATGTTCCTTTATGAAAGGAATTAAAAAATCCAATGCTCCTTTTCTTAGAGCTTTGCAATAGTGCATCCTCACTGGTACTGCCTGCTGGACACTGTCAATATGTATGGTACAATGTGAATTTGTATATATGCAATGAACTCCAACCATATAGTGAATAAGAGATGAGCAAGTCTATGAAACAGAGTGGCTTTTGTTGCTCCTGTGCTGGGAATGGATAGAGTTGTGGGCAAAAGTGTCCAGGGCAGTTTGACCAGGGAAAGAGCTCTCATTTAGAGCTTGCAGAAAAAAAATGTGACCTCATGCCAAGATCAGTGGGGCAAAAATGCACCCCTGTGAGTAAAAACATGGGGAGATCTGGCAATACCATGAATGCCTGAGGATTTTGATACCTTAAGATGTAATTATCCAGCGGCTCCTAACTTCATTGACAACGTTTAGGCAAGGTTGTCTTCCCTCCATAATGCAGTCCTCATCTGAAGATGCCTGAGAATACCAATGCTCTACATAAGAAACAGAGAGCAGAACTAATTTTTGTTATGTTGCTTCCTGCCTGGAATCCAGGAGATTTGGGCTATCACAGTGCATCCAAGAGCAAGCCCCTCTTCATGGGACCTTTCTGCAGCTGGTCATGGAAGTTCATTGCCTTGGGGAGCCATTAAATTGAATAGATACTTAAATCTGAGGAGAAGTGGGAAGAGGTAGCTAGAGTGGCTTGATGGAGCATTAGCGCTGTTTGCTGTTTAAGATAAGGGCAGCTGGGCTTAAATACGTCTGATTATCTCCATTCAGCTACACTCCTTAGTTGAATGGAGAAAATCAGATGACCTAAGGTAGTCTTTCTTTTTTTTTAAAGCTGATTTCTTTATACCACCCTGGCATCATCTTCTGATGACTTATTTGTCTTACAGAGTTTCCCAGTAAAAGCCTCATTCTTTTCACGCTGTAATAGATTTATAACACGAGATGACTGCAGTTGTACTTTAGCCAAAAGACACAGCAGTTTACATGCAGAATAAGTGAATCCACCTAGAGACTGCATTTGCTAAAGATGAGCACAAAGTTCTTCAAACAAGTCCAACCCACACAGAAAATGAAAGCTGCTGTAGATCAATAAGGAAGCAAGTTTCAAGGCTGGACAAATAGAGCAGGTAAATACCTTGCCACTCTGATACCCCCCCTTGCATCCTTACCTACTGAGGAAATTCTTGCGTCATCTGTTACTGCTTCGCTCTGTCTGGGAAAGATTGCTTTGCAGTTTGTTTTGAATGCCTGTCCCCTAATCAGCTGGAGAAAAGGAGTCACTTACATAAGCCAAGGGGTAGGAAACACTTGGGTGATACTGCTCACCTAGGACGGACTGTTGGCTGACTCACGAAGTCCAGCTTCTGCCTTTGCTTATCTAGCTTCCTTAGGGCTGTACTGACAGGACAAGTGGCAGTTTGGGAGGCTTTCCTCTTCTTATTCATCTTTCTTTTTCAAGGCGGCCGGTGAAGAAAACTGGAAGGCATGACCCCCTCCACAGACAAAGAGCTCAACGGGCTGGATAACCCCAGCTTCATGGTGAGTCTGCTCTTCCCCAAAAGGTAATTCTTGCGTAAGTCAGTTTGAGTCCTGCAAACTGAGGAGAAAGGGAAAGCCGGAGGATCGGACTGCCTGCGTGGAGGCTTGTCTGTGGTCTGTCTCAGCTTTTCTATCAACAGGAATCTGAGGAATGATTGCCTCACTAAAGGCTGCTGCAGCTGCAGATCCAGCACAGTTTCTGCTCTCGGGTGCCCTTTTCACTTCTTTTCTCTCCGCCACCTCTGAAATGATAGAGTAGATGAATGGCGGTGCAAGTGTGTGTGTTGAAAAAAGGAAGCAATTTGGTAGATCCTTGTGCCGGTGTCCATGTTTAGAAGCGTTTATGTATTAGTTAGGAAAACTACAAGAGAAATTTAGCCCACTGAAGAATGTGTTTCTTTGTCTTCTGGATCTATTTCTATCGAGGTAAAATGGGAGAGAAGTGGGTGAAAAAGGGGTTTGGGGGTCAGTGGGTGAGAGTACCCTGTAGAGTTACAGCAGGGCAGTAAAATCTGTAAATGGCGTGTGAATTCAGCAGTGTGCAGTGCACTGGGGATACCGGGAGCTGTAACAGTACCACAGGGAAAGGACTTGGGGCACAACAGCCCCATTCCCATCTCAATGCAGAGGTCACCTCCATTAGAAATGAGAAAAACTGTTTATGTTCTGACAGTGAGAGTAGAAAGATGGGATCCTAATATGTTGGCATAGGACCCCCCCCAGACAGGGGACGATGGAGGAGTCATTTAATCTCCTGGTGCCCAAGTCTCCCATTTCTCAGAGTGAGCTTGCTGGCAACAGTGGAGGTGGAGCGCTATGTGTGCCAGCTGCAGGCAGAGCCTCAGTGAAGTACTCAGAGCAATGAAGAAGCTTTCTTTCATTGTTTTTAACGGTCTCAGTTTTTACCTGTTCTGCTGCTGACAGTTTGAATCACCATTTTCTTCTACCTGTCCAACTGTTCACTTTCTGACCGCCCTCCTGATGTGCTTAATTTAAGATACAACGCAGGGAGGGCATCCTGTACCCCTGGGCTCATGAGAGTAACTGGGCTGAGAATGACTGGCAGCAGTTCTGGCAGCTCCTGTGAGGGCCTGTCCCTGTTCCAGCCTGCTCCTGCTTTGTCCTCCTTCCAGCACCTCAGCATCACAGGATGGCTGACATAGGAAGGGACATCTGGGTCACCCGCTCCAATCTCTGCTCCAGCAAGGACACCCAGAGCAGGCTGCCCAGGATCATGTCCACATGGCCTTTGAGGATATCCAAGGAGGAGACTCCACAACCTCTCTGGGCTACCTGTGTCACTGTTCAGTCGTCCACACAGTAAAGGAATGCTTCCTGATGTTCAGGTGGAACGTTCTGTGTTTCAGTTTGTGTCCATCACCTCTTACTCAGTCAGAATTTGTCTCTTGACCTGCCTCATCCTGTTCTCTCAGCTTCATCCTTCTCTTGCTGAACCATGCTCACCCCCCTTCAGCCCCTGGGAAGGGTCAGGCACTCATGTGATGGTCATGCGGGGCTGTGACTGACACAGGCTCTGCCTGGCTGGAATATATCCCCTGGTTAACACAGGAAAAGTTGCGGTGAAAGGAAAGGAGCTTACTGCTGTCTGCCTAGCTTAGGCTTCCTTTATCCATGGTATTATTCAGGAGTAGCTGTCCCCAAATAACTCCCTGCATGAACAGTCTTAAATATCTTGCTGCTTATTAGTTAATCCACAGATCATGCTCCCCTGTTCTGAAATGAAAGTGCCTCCACGGGGAAGTATTCAGGAACGCCTTTTGCTCATGAAGTTCATGCCTGAGCTCACTTGGAATTAACCCTGCCCTCACCTATCTGTTTTGAAAGAGCTGTGATACTCCCAGCCTGCCTGGGCTGGGTAAATACACGGTGTTTTGGAAGGTCTCAGCACACTTTGACAGTGTGATCACAAATGGGACTCAGCCACAAGGCTGGAGGTTTCAAGAAAGCACGCAGTTCTTCAGGACTAATTAGCCATGCAAACCTGCAAATTTACAACTGAATGTAACACTGATTTTACATCCTTGCTTCCTGACTGCAGCATGAGCTCCAGTGTAGGTAGGCCATGAGTGTTACAGCACACACCTTGTGTTGGGTCTTTCAGCATCTTTTTATTCCAACAGGACTTGGAAGATTAAAGAAAATCTGGTGCTGATAAACTGATTGAGCATGATTTCTCTGCCACATGTGTGTGCTTGGGGTACCCATGCTGGAGACGAGACCTCAGCTCACCCTGCTTTTGCCAGTTGGCTGCTTTGAAATGGTTCACCAGGGTCTTGTGCTCTTTGGTTTCCCCAATTCCTCTGTTTTAGAGAGGTGTCCTGTGTAAGACCCAGTGCAGGTGTTTATTGAGGTGAAAAGTTTCCCTGACTAGACACACATATGCAAATAAGCATATAAATAGCTTATTAAAGCATTGCTCTTCTTTCCTAATCCTGACTTTGTTGAAAACTTATTTGAAGTTCCCCACAAGACATGGAGCGCTGCCTCAAGACAGGTAGCTGCAGTGCTGAGCTATGACTAATTAATGGTTTTTCTCATTGTTCAGAGTGAAGATGGGAGCCACCACTGTGCCTCACCGGATCGCACTGCCCCGGGCCCAGAGGAAAGCAAGGGCAAGGGACAGAGCAGCAAGCTGGCCTACACTGTCACCGACATGCCTCCCTGGTACCTGTGCATCCTGCTGGGTATTCAGGTATGAGAGGGTTGCAGGCGTGGATGATGGGGATGGATGGAATTTTACTAGGTGTTCAGTCAGATAATGGGAACAAAATCTGTATTTTGGGGTGCTTTCAGTTCTCCTGATGTACCTGGAGCTGTGGGGCTGGATCTTAGTGTCCTTAGGGCCTTCCCACCACTGCCTGAGCACTGATTGTTATCCTCCTGCCTGCAGCTACACCCTCCCCCTTGATGTGCAAATAGTAAGGCAGAGGCCTAGGGCTGGAGCCAAACTGTTAATAAGAACAGGTCAGATACCTCTGCCAAAATCAGCAAAATGTCTGTAGGCTTCTAAACTTCTGCCTTTCCGCTGCAATAATGGCTAAGCAGAGGCAGCATGAGAAGGGTCCACACTGCGTTGGCCAATGTCCATGCCCACGGATGTTAAATAACCCAATGCAACCCAAAGTTAACGAGTAGAGAGCCCTCAGAATGACTAAGGAAGCAACAGACTGTTCTTGGAGCTCGGTGGACATCTTGTGCTTTGTTTCCTTAAATGGTCACCTTTAATTTAGAATGTATAAAAACAAGGTTTTGTGAACACATCTACATTGTAATTTTACTAAAGCACACTTTAACAAGCACAGTGAGTTTCCAAGTGCCACCAATTCCATCACTTCAGTCCTGTACCATGAGTGAGAATTAGGAAGTTAGACCAGCCGAAACAACCTTACCTCATCAACCAACCATCACCAAATTATCTTCATATTTAGTAAATAACCAGAGGTCATTATTAAGGTATGCCTGTGGCTCTTTTGAAAAATACAATGCTTGATCTTTCCATTCTTTGGCATCCATTTATATGGCTATTCGTAACTGCGCTGTGTGAGAAAAGTTGCTGACAGAAAAGAATGGATAACTCCAATTTACAAATATTTTATGTTATTCACTGAGGCGCCAGTGAAACGAAATGGAACATTTGTACTCTGCTCACTTCATGTGATTGTTCTGTTACCTTTCCCTATGATGTCCCCTCCTTCCTGGTAGACTACCCCCAGCAGTTTTGTTTGCAGTGCAGGGGATAAACCCGTTCTGTCTGACAGTGATCTGGGGAGTCCAGAGCACTACGGAAGGTCCTTGGGCACAGAAGGTGGGAGATACACTATGGGGGTACACTGCAGATCTTGTAAGTACATCCCCTAACAGAACGTTTAACTTATCAAAAAAGAGAATGAGTAGTACTGGTATGATTCAAATGCAAATGTGCAAGTTACTTGTAGGTTTGTCTCAGTAATGCAGTAATGTTGTATTGCCAGTTCTGTGTCCTTCTTCACCCTGTCTTTCTCTGTGGCTCCTAGCATTTCCTGACAGCCCTGGGAGGTCTGGTAGCCATCCCGCTGATCCTCTCCAAAGAGCTTTGTCTTCAGCATGACCTGCTCACCCAGAGCCACCTGATTAGCACCATCTTCTTTGTCTCAGGAATTTGCACCTTGCTTCAAGTCCTCTTTGGAGTCAGGTAGGTCAACTGCAAGAAATGGAACATGCAAGAAAATTTATAGATGCAATTTCTAAGTGCTCAGGAGTCAGCTTACTGCAAAGTTTATCTAGTATTGAGGGTCATTTGTTACCCTCAGGCAATCAGGACATGTGGCAAAGCATACTGCAGTCACTGTGCATGACAGGGCTGCCTCACTGTTTGCAGGGCTGCCTCACTGTTTGGCTTTTGCATTTCCTGGTACTTGGTGCATCTCTTGTTGAGCTCATAAGGAATCTGTCATGCAAAATGTAAAGCATTAAAAAAGATGCAGTATACGATATCTGCCTGCTCCTTACCAGAGATCCTATGGCTGTGGCAGGTCCCTTTCAATCTGGCCCCGGCCCTCAGCGCACAGAGCCCTTCAGGAACTTTAGGGCAGGGGATAACTGGGAGAAATTGAAGCTCATCTGCCATCTTTAGGGACTCAGGAGAAAAAATACTTTGTAAGAGACTTGCTGGCCTTGCAAAATTTCTTCTGTTCCCTTTGTCATAACTCTGGACTGCCTCTCTCTTTCCATTTTTTTTCCCCCTCCACTATGTCAGGAACAGAATCACACAGAGCTCATCCAGTCCAACCCCTACCCTGCTAAAGCAGGTTCCCTACAGTAGATCACACAGGCAGGCATCCAGGGGGGTCTTGAGTATATCCGGAGAAGGAGACTCCACAGCCTATCTGGGCAACCTGTTCCACTGCTCCGTCACTCTCAAAGTAAATAATTTTTTCTCATGTTTGTATGGAACTTCCTCTGTTCCAGTTTGTGTCCATTGCTCCTTGTTCTGTTGCTGCACACCAGTAAAAAGCACCAGGCTCCATCCTCTTGACTCTTGCCCAATAGATATTTATAAGCATTGATAAGATGCTCATAAGCGTTGACAAGAACGAGTGTTTCTTGCTTCAGAAGCAAAAATCACACACTGATTGGCTTTCAAATCTGAATAACCTGATTAAAACTCTTCTACTGGCAAATCACAATGCTTTTTACACCTCCTGGGCATTTCCCTAGGGTAACTTTTCCATCACTGTCATAAGGAATGGTGGTAGACAAACCCCTCCCTGGAGGTAACTCCATTGCTGCGGGTTTAATGGAGAAAGGGGCCTGGAGGTGGCCTGCAGTGCATGCCAGGCCACCATGGCCACCAAAGAGAGGCACCTTGGTTCTTCAGAGTTTGATTAAATTCAGGCTAGGGCACACAGCAATGGTGTGGGCTGTTTGGGTGATTCAAATCCCCTGGCTCCCCCCAGGCTGCCCTCCAAAATGACTCGGTGAATACCCGAGAGCTGTGATAAAAGTGTGGCAGGGAATGAGACATTAATGTCTCATTAATGTCTCTTGTGGCTCAGTAGCTGAATGAGGAACAACAAATCAAATTAAGCAGTGAGGAGCTGATCCTATAGGATAAGCTTAAACGGCTTTTTCTGTGCTAAGGATGTAATTGCCATATTGCTAGCCCCAATTATAAGGCGTTTCTAAGGCCCAATTATAAGGACATTCCCAGTCAGAAAGGTGGACTCAGCCTGGAGCAGAGCTGAAGGAAGTGATGGCAAGGAAACCTAGCCTGGGGAAACAGTTACAAGCAGATTTTTTTTACTCATTTTACTGTTTTCTCAACGCCTGCAGTAGCTGATAATTGTGAATCACCAGCAAGACTGTGGGGAAAACAATAAATATGAGGTTGAGGGGATGTTTTTTCCTGGAAAACATCAGTGCTTCGGTCTAACGCCCTGAGGAGCCCTCAGCTAAGTGCTCTGCACAGTTCATGATGTCCGTATTTAAGAAAGACTGACTCAGAGGAGAAGAGGTGAGAGGGGGAACAGAGACAATGTGTTAATATGGCATGGTAATGGGAGGTAGCTCATCTTGTGGAGGTAATAATGTAAGCGAGATCAGCTGTTTTAGCTTGGCCAAGTGGTGGCTGAGTGCATCTGGTTGCAGCCTGCAGTTAGTCTGAGAGATAGGATCAGGCAGGGAAAAAACACTTCAGCTAAAATACAGTGCTGGCATATGAACAAAGAGATGGGAACTGGCGGTGGAAATGGGGAGGTTCCTTCCAAGAGTGAGTACAATCTGGGAGCAGCCCTCCAGAAGCAGTAGATGGTGGAAAATCCCAACCCACTGTAACCTACAGCTCAGTCACGTGACAGAGCATGAAAAAGCAGTGATGGGTCCCCCATGGTCATTAGAAACTATCCAAGAAGCTCCTGAGGACATACAGGTCACTTGTCATTGTGGTGACCCTTAGCAGATGCTGAGGCATCATGCAGTGATGATCAGAGCATAACATCTCCTTCTCTAAACCGGCAATCTTGCAAACCCTGCTGGAAAAAAAAAAAACAAAACACATCCCTCATATGCATCACCTGAGCACTCCAGCTTGATGTTAGCCCACCAGCACCAGATGGGAAACAGCTTCAGAGCCAGCACACCAGGAGCTATAAAGCTGCTGTTAATTCAACAGTGGTGGCACTAGGTCTTCTATGTTTCTTTCTTTCTTTCTTTCTTACTTTTTGCCTTGCCCAGCAAAATCCTTTGAAGGCTGCAACATGTTTGGATGAATATAATAAATAAGTGACTCCACGGCTGACTGATGTTCAAATATAACTTGCTGGCTAGTTCTAAGAGTGCTTCGGTTGGACACGGCGTGAGTAATTGCGGTGATATAAATACTTGTTGTAAGTGACAGAGATACGGTGCTGTTCCAGCTTTGCCATCATTCGTTTTCCTGTGCTTTCTGATGAATGGTGGAAATGCTTCAGCCTTGGAGAAATTGCAGAAGCATTGACATGGATCACTGCCCTGCTACTTGTTTGAGCGGGTGCCACTGGGGTATTTGGTTGCTTTGGGAGCTGCTCCCAGGGAGGTTTCTGAGCAGATAAAGCCGAAGCACTTTGGAGGTTTCTCTTGGCTTTTTCAGAGCTTGCTGCTGTGTCCACGTAGGTCTCCTTTCCAGTGTCAGTGGAAAAAGAGCACAGGAATTAGCTTTAAAGAAAACCAATCTCCTAAGATATAAATCACAATTTCCAGTGCCCCTCGCCTGAAGATGGTTATGGCATGGAGAATAGCCAGTGTGTGCTTGTGTTTATAAGCAGGTTGCAAAGAAAAGTGAGGCACATCAAGGGGACAGAGGAGATAACTGGATATTGGTGAGACTAGGGCCCAGGTCAGTGCTAAGCTGTTCTTCAGTCTCATCATCTTTCTTCCTTTCCCTTCTCTCCTCCTCCAGCTTTTTCTTTTGGCTGCTTTTGTGCCATACGCAGCTCTGTGACCTAGTCACACCTTAGAAGGACAAGTGTTTCCTTAAAGCAGAGTAGCTGTCTGACTCCAGAACCATTGTACCTCTCTCTGTCATGGTCACTGCTCTTTGAGTACAACTGGCAGCAATTTCCAAGCACTGTCAGTGAGGGAGACCTGCCAAAACAGATCAAAAGATGCTGCCGGAGACCATGAGCGGGCTGTGTTTATTTGTTTTTAATTTATTTTGCTTTCCTTTCTCTCACCTAAATGCAGCTGTGATTCCAGCATTCTTACTTGTCAGCTTTTCCCTCTGTTCTCCTTCTAGGCTGCCTATTATTCAAGGAGGAACTTTTGCGTTCCTGACCCCCACCCTGGCCATGCTGTCTCTCCCCAAGTGGAAGTGCCCTGCCTGGACAGAGAACGCCACGCTGGTGAACGCTTCTTCACCTGAGTTCATTGAAGTCTGGCAGACACGGATGCGAGAGGTACATCACATCTTCAGTGGCACCTGTTCTGCGTCAGGCTGTTTGCTTTCAGGAAAGCACCTCACCTTCCATCTCTAATGGGCCTTAGCCCCTGCCCTGTTACAGCTTCCTGGGCACCTAGGCTCTCGTGCTGCACTGCCATTATACAGGACACAAAGAGTCCTTAGGTGATTATGGTCCCTGCAACGTCTCCACTCGTCAAAACAGACCTATAATCCATAGCCCTGCATTCCTCATCCCTTCAGAGCCAGCATGAGGGAAGATGCTCAGTACTGCGAGTTTATCATCAAATCTGCAAAGAGAGTAGCTTCACCCATGAGTCTCCTGGTAGAAAGCAGGATGAGAGCAGCTAATGGCATTTCAGGACTATACTACTACAGCCATTTCACTGGCTACTTAAACAGTGCTTGTCAAACACAGAAAAGTTCAGAGTCATGACTGTGTCCCCCGAGGTAAACTGATACTCAGAAAAAACAGAGGCTGTCATGACATCCTGTCCTACCAGTGTGCTGAAACACCCCAAGCGCTTCCCAGGTGGGAGGTGAGTGGAGGCCATTGCTCTATTCCCATTTTCAGAGCAAGAGCTTTTCCCCTGCATTCTGGGGGACCAGAAAGACTGGGTGCAGGGAAGCTGATGTGTGCTTGGGTGGCACAGATGGCAGGCACAAGGGAATGAAACAAGCCCTGGTAAAGACTAAACCCCTCAGCCAAGGTGGGAATTGGTGCGCTGGTATTTTGTTGGTCCTTCCCCACATGTAATGCTCAGCGGAGCCCTGCTGTGGTCGGTGGCAGGCCTCCATACCTACCCATCTTTGGAGGCGTGCCTGGCTCTCATTCTGGTTTGGTACTGACTTCCTTAAGAAAAAGCTTAAGAAAAAACTTAACACTTGGAGGTCCATTCACTGTCTGCTCTCTTCCTCCATCTTTCCAGGTGCAAGGAGCTATCATTGTAGCTTCTTGCTTTCAAATCTTTGTTGGCTTTTCCGGTATTATTGGATTTCTGATGAGATTCATTGGCCCCTTGACAATAGCCCCCACCATCACCTTGGTTGCTCTGCCTCTCTTTGACTCGGCTGGGGATAGAGCTGGACAGCACTGGGGCATAGCATTCATGTAAGTATCACTCAAGATTTATTTGTGGAGTGCTAACATGCAGAGGGCTTGTGCAAGACACCAGCGTGACACAGTTACCTTCCAAGAAGCTTTTAGCCCTCAGCTAAACCAACAACAAAGCAAAAAACAAAAGTGAATTTTAAAAATACCAATTTGGTGAAAACTCATAGTTCTTAGCGCAGTAGAGAAACAAGTCTTTCCTATGTGTCATTGCTGAGGGCAATTTCTGATATAGTTGCTTATGCACACTATCCTCAATAGTCAAATGTCAAAAAGACATTTCTAAAGTAACAAAGTTAAGCACTCAGAGTTCTGTATTCCCCAAGTTAGAATAGCTGCTGCTTCATCTCTTGTTTTCAAGCCATGAGGAGGAATTGTTTTCTCCCCAGAGGCCCTGGGGGAGCTCTGGAAATGTCTACATTGTGTGCATGTGCCTTTGCAGCACTGAGAGCATTCTTACAGGGAAATCTGTGTGTGTGCCTTTGCGTATGAGTGTAAAAGTGTTCGTGGTGGAAGAAGTTCTTTGATATTTGTAGAATCATGGAATAGTTCGGTTTGAAAGGGACCTTTAAGATCATCTAGTTCCAACCCCCTCCTATAGGCAGGGACACCTCCCTCTGGACCGGGTTGCTCAAAGCCCCATCCAGCCTGGCCTTGAATGCTTCCAGGGAGGGAGGATCCACAACCTTGCTGAGCAACCTGTTCCAGTGTCTCACCACTCTCACAGTAAAGAATTTCTTCCTGATTTCTAGTCTAAATCTAAATCTAATTTCAGAATTCCAATCTAAATTTCGAAAACAGTTTCAAAAAATAGGAGTGCCACTGCACGGTTCCCCTGCAGATAAGCATTTTCAGATCCACAATGAAGGTTTAAGATTGGGATAGCATACAACAGCAACAGGTTGTTTTCTTCTGTGACTCCCAACAGTTTGCTAGAGCTTTCAAAGCTGCCTTTGGAGACTCAGAAGTCAACCTTGAATGCATCCTGGGAAGGCAGTGTGCTGTCACGGGGATATGATCAGGCCCCAGATGGGCCTTCTGCTCCCAGCTCCACCGCTAGTTCTGTTCTGCCTGTCCACACCTGCCCTCCCAGGCCCCAAACGCCACCTCTCTTCTCCACTTGCAGTTCCCCACCCAGTTAATCTCTTTCACAAGCACTCCCATAAGATCCCAAACCCCACCTGTCCCCCTGCTCCTCAAGTTCCCTTCACCATTGTTTCTTCCACTACATCTGTGGCTTGTCCTGTTCTCTAGCTCTAATGATTTGTCGCAGCCACTTTGCTTAGCCAGTCTGAATTCTCTCTTCAAAATCTATTTCCTTATCAGGACTGCATCATTTTTCCACTTCCCTTCTCCAGTCCCTAACTCCTAACCTCTGTTTCTCTCCTGAGCATTTTGCCCAGCAGTACTGCTGCTCCATTACCAGGGTTTTCCTGCCGTGTCTGACCCTTGCACACAACCCTGGCCACCCTTTCTGTTCTCTTTTCTGCCTGATCTTCTACCTGTGATAATCCCAGTCCCAGGCAGAGACAGGTGATGGAGAAGGTAGAAGACATGGGCCCTGTGGGCTCAGCTCTGCTGTTCAGCCCTACCACATCCCAGAGCTTCCATAATGGGCGATACCCAATGTTGCCTTGAGAAAATGGTTTGGTGTGTCCTCACTCATTCCTTGGTGATGGTACATACCACACTTCATCACTTAACAATATTCCAGAAAAAAAAAAGCTCAAAGTCTTTATGGCCTGCACATGCTAAAGTCAGAGATGTTTTTGCTGAGTATTTGGGACCTGAGATGAATGATCATCGCCACAGACTTATCATACTTGAGCAGAGTTTTGTGAGAAATAGCAATATGCCTCTCCCCAACAAATTCTACTAACTCTCACATAGGCAGACCTTACTACTGCTCAAGGCAAAATGACCTTCTCAACTATGTCTATTTCTTGAACATCACTCTTTGAAATAGGTTTAGGATCTATTTTTCCAGAAATATTTGGCCTGGGGCAGATGTTTTCCATGGAAATTTTCATTCTAAATGGAAAAAAAAGTTAGGCAGAATTATAAGCAGCTGAAAATAGCATCTATTAATGGAATGTGTCAGGCAACCTGAATAATAAGCAGTGACACCTACCCAAGATAGACGAGTGTTCTGCAGTGATTCATCAGGCCGCTGAGCTCCTTTGTTAATGCAAATGCACAAAATGTGCACTGACGCAGTTGGTCTGTGCTCTGTAGCTTTAGAAACCAGGAATGGAAGCTGGTTCCTCCTCAGACATTCTGCATCCAGTCATTCAGTGCTTTGAATGGTGATTGATAACCTCTGGCTGTATATCATGGTGTGTCTGTGCAGTCCTGTGCTGCTGTTGGTGAGAGGTGCAATCCCACACAAGGGGCGGGAGAGGAGCTTCACCTTGTGGCCACTGGAGCAAGCCCTGGGGGCTTGGGGCAAACAAGGGGACCACTACTTTTGGTGCTGTTTTTTGGGGTCATCTGGAGTCCTGGAAATCAGGTGGACAGGCTTCCAGTTTGCATGGGGACAGGGGGGGCATATGGGCACACACTTTGTCTCATGATCTGTTTTCCCTCCTCCCAGGACTATTTTTTTCATAGTTCTGTTCTCTCAGTACCTGAAGGATGTCCCTGTGCCACTGCCATCGTTTCAGAGAGGCAAGAAGTGCCACTTCTCCCCTATCTACATCTTCCAGATTTTCCCGGTACGTTGGTGCTTCCAGTGACCTGGGTGGCATGGCAGAGGGACCAGCCTCACGCGGCCCAGGCTATCTGGGCTGTTTCCACTCACTTCAAGTGGACTTAGCACTTCCCAACCCAGGCTACCCTGCAAGGGGCAGCAAGGAGAAGGGGAGGAGGACCCATGGCGCATGATTGTGGGGCAGAAAGGAGGGCCACCAGGATACTTGCTGTCACTCTCCCTCCATCCCATGTGCATGCTCATGTGCGCACAGGGAGAGGGTTGGGCAGGAGAAGGCTTTGTCCCAGACCTGTCTGTCGTTGCTGGAGATGCGGCTCTGCCGTAACCAGATCTCGCTGCTGAATGTGACGGGCAGGTGCTGCTGGGGCTGTCCCTGAGCTGGCTGCTCTGCTATGTGTTGACGGTGACCGACGTCCTCCCCACGGACCCCACTGCTTATGGCCACCTGGCACGGACAGACACCCGCGGGGACGTCTTGTCTCAGGCTCCCTGGTTTCGGCTCCCTTACCCAGGTACTGCGACACAGCTGCACAACCCTTTCCCCTACCCCTTGCTGCTATACCCTGCCCACCTCACAGCCACCACAGGGAAGTGAAGTGCCAAAAATCAGGCAAACGCACACAAGCACCTCTACTGTTCTTCCCTCTCGGTAGATTTTGGGGTAAATCTACTGAGATTCACCCCACTGACCTGAACCAAGCTCTTTATTTGCAGGACAGTGGGGAACGCCAACAGTCAGCTTGGCTGGGATATTCGGCATCCTCGCAGGGGTGATCTCCTCCATGATGGAGTCCATGGGGGATTACTATGCCTGCGCCCGCCTGTCTGGTGCCCCACCACCGCCAAAGCATGCCATCAACCGTGGGATCGGTGTGGAAGGCATTGGCTGCCTCCTGGCTGGGGCCTGGGGAACAGGGAACGGCACCACGTCCTACAGTGAGAATGTGGGGGCCCTGGGCATCACCAAGGTGAGTCTCACACGACAGGGTGACAGGTTGCCCTGCCCTCCTGTGGATCTCCTGAGTGTGGTTACAAGTGCGTTGTGTACATTGGTGTGGAAGGCTTCTTTAGCCCAAATCTGCATATGGGAGAAGTACAGGCTGTTGTTACTCATGGCTCCTGGCTTAGGCTCCTGTAAAGAGAATGTTGCACTGAGCTATTCTGGAAACTTCCTGAGGATTTATCAAATACTATCCATCTACCTACCTATCTACCTGTCTATCCTCCTAAATAAATGGAAGGAGAGGAAAGGAGATCTTTAATAGGGCTTCAAGTTCCACAAGTTTCATAACCAAAGGATGGCAATCATGTGAAAGGTAGATCATATCTTTGAGATTATGAAATGTGATGGCAAATGGTACATGTTTTTACCTCTCTTTAAAGTTGTGTGAATTCCCTGAGTATCTTATTGCTCTTATAAGGGAAAGAAATTTCCAGAGATAGATAAGCTTGACAGTCAGATCTTAGACTTTCACTAAGCTTCATTGCTAGGGGATAGGTACAACCATCAGCTGTATGGGAACTGTTGAATCATGGCCTGAACCTCTGATTGACCACCTGAGGCGAGCGCTGAGTCAGCTGCAGGGGCACAGGTGAATACAATTTCACCTGAGTGACTAGAAGGGGTCTTCCTAGACCCCATTTAAGGGCTGACTCCCAAGGAGGAAAAATCTCTACTTGGAGATCACTCCTCTTGGAGCCCTTCTGCGAGCCCACGACATGGGTAAGATCTTTATTTCATTTTTCCTTTGTAACGGGTTAATCTCTCTGGTCCGATACCTATATACCTATTTGCCATACAATCAGCCAACTTGAAAAATATTTCTAAATCATTGCCAAATAAGCTGCGAGTCTGTAAATAAAAGCAGAAATCGACTTACAGCTCCTGAACTATAAAATTAGTTATTTTGTTGGATTTTATAAACCTCAAAATAACCATTTTTTCCATAGTGGTTGACTGAAGTGGTTGTTTCTGTCTGCGTGGAGTCCAGTTTAGCCTGTCACCCATACTTTGTCACAATCTGGTTGGTACATACTGACCCTATACCTGAGCCTGTTCTCTCCTGTCTGCTGATATGACCATAGTGCAGAAGTGCCCAGATCCATAATTGTCAGTTTATAGGACGTGCCTTGTCCTCATATACTCCAAGTCCTTGCACAGACGTGCCATCTATGCTGATTCAGGGGACAGTCCACTGAGATCCCACCTGTGCTCACCTTGTTCAGACTTAAGAGCCCAAAAGACAGTTTCATAGAATGGTGTGGGTTAGAAGGGACCTCATCTAGTTCCAACCACCCTGCCACAGGCAGGGCTGCCACCCACCAGCTCAAGCTGTCCAGGGACCCATTAAGCCTGGCCTTGAGCACCTCCAGGGGTGGGGCATCCACAGCTCTCTGGGCAGCTGGGCCAGTTTTCTTGTTTCCCTGACATAATTGAAACAAACTCTAAACTAGAAGCTTTAGAAGCAGATGCTCCCAGTTCTGGTATCAGTGGATTAGTTAATTTGCCTTTGAGGCCAACTCCATTGATTGGGTAATTTGACATTTGACAATTTTGGCAAATTAAGAATCTGAAGCTTCATTCTAATCTTGGAACAAATAGATCTTGTATCTCTTATTAAATTACTGCTTTGATGGTAATGCTGTCCCAAGGTTTTAAGCCAAAGAATATAAAAAGTGCACCTGAAGGCAATGCATGATTTTATTTTGAAACTCCCCACCAAATCTTACTCATTTCTTTCACAATCAAGTAAAACTTAGTGTTTCATAAAAATGTGCCTTTAAAGTATTTTAAGTAATATTTAACAAGGGACAATACCAGTCACTGGCAGTGTTTTGGCTGAAAGCATTTGCAAAAAACCCTTGCAGAGAAAAATATGGCATTCTTCAGATACTTCAGTGGAAGGATTAAAATAATTAATTGAATTATAAGCTGTTTGCTGAGGATTACAGAACTTCTCTGCCTAAGACACGAATGCTGTAAATCTTAGTGTGATTCTTTAAGCTGTCCAAGTTCTGGTGTTGCAAAATGTATCTTGAATTCATAGAATCATAAAATCACAGGGTTGGAAAGGACCTACAAGATCATCTAAGTCCAACCGTCCTCCCATTACCATTGCTACCGCAAGCCACTAAACCATATCTCGTAGCTACTCATCCAGAGGATCCAGAGCCTCTTGAAGGCTGCCAGGGACAGCAACTCCACCACCTCCCTGGGCAGGCCATTCCAGCACCTGACGACTCTCTGAGAGAAAACGTTTTTCCTTATGTCTAATCTAAACCTCCTCTGGCACAACTTCTGGCTGTTTCCTTGGGTCCTGTTTGTTGTCTGGGAGAAGAGCCAAACCCGTCCTCATCACAACCTCCCTTCAGGAAGTTGTAGAGTGCAATGAGGAGCCTCCTCTTCTCCAGATGTGCCACGGAGTGCTTTGGTTGCAAGCCCTGCCCGGCAGGTCTTTGCTCACTGGTGCATCACTGCCTGCTCTTCCTCCCACCCCAGGTAGGGAGTCGCATGGTGATCATTGCTGGTGCCTGTGCCATGCTCCTGAGCGGCGTCTTTGGGAAAGTGGGAGCAATGCTTGCCAGCATACCCACCCCTGTCATCGGAGGCATGTTCCTCGTGATGTTTGGCATTATCACCGCGGTGGGGATTTCCAATTTGCAGGTAACAGCTGTGTGAGCACCTTTTCATTCCTAGGAAAGGTTACTTTGGTTTCAAGCCAGATTCTCATTAGCCTGAGTCAGACTTAAGCTAGGCCTCAGCAAATGCAAACATTTGTACTAACAGTTCCTTGGGTGAAGATGAGGGCACTTACGCAGGGAGATCAAATCACCAAGAGAGGTTCCTGGCTGGGGCAGGGCTTGCAGGCACCTGATTAATGCCCCAGCAGTGCCAGGGCTGCTCATCCCTGTCTCATGGTTTATCTGTAGGAAGTTGTTATCAGCAAGGGAGGAGTTTCTGTAGCTGCTCCTATGGATGACTTTTCTCTATGTCCTATAGTAACGTGCTTTTAGAGGAGGGCTCTTTGAGTAGAGATCTCAGGCTGGGCAAGGGTCTCAGTAAAAGGTTGCATTTCCAGTTCCCCCAGTGGCGATGGCTAAATCACACCTTTTCCTGGTGTCTCAGCTGGAGATCAGAGTGCTTCGCCATCTGACTGTATCTGCCATATACAGTTCATAGTGTGTGCCATACATTTTTTGAAAGCATCTGCTAAGTTTGGTTCAGCTTCAAGCAGAACTTTGTTCTAACACTTGTCAGTGGGTTTGTGTGTACATCTGAGTATGGCTCACTAATGAATCCATGGATTTTGGTCATTCCAAACTGGCAGTACTAACATACACAATTTCTCTGTGCAGTACACAGATATGAACTCCTCCAGAAACATCTTTATATTTGGATTCTCTGTGTTTGCTGGACTCACAGTTCCCAACTGGGCAAACAAAAATAATATGCTGCTAGAAACAGGTAAGAAGTGACAGCACATTTTAGAAGTGTTTCCTGTAGCGTAGAACTGAAGCAAAGGCTGATCCAGAGCAATCTTTTAAAACGCATTTTTTTCTACACAAAGTTATGAAAGTTGTGCTTTGGCTGTTGTCTGTTGCTTTCTAGGAGTGCTGCTCTTGTCCTCTGCTCCGATGCCTCCCTTGCATTGCCAAATCTTAGGCTCTGTTTTGGGATTTGCAGGTCTAGTCTAAACAAGCATGCGTCTTGCAGCCTCTTGGCATTGAATATGTTGCTGGTTCAATGTGTCTCTTTGTTTTTCCTCTAGAAATCATCCAGCTGGACCAGGTGATCCAGGTGCTTCTCACCACTGGCATGTTTGTGGGTGGACTCCTGGGGTTTATCCTTGATAACACCATTCCAGGTAGGATTTTGTTGAAATGAGCTAAGCTAAGTCTGTGTCTGTCATAGGGTTTGTCACTCAGTATTTTTAGTCCTCATTTCCACTGCTCTATGGGTAGAAGCTGTGATAGCAACCATGAAACTCTATGTCACTGAACTCCTGGAGAGGAGTGAGGAATAGGAGAGACATCAACAGGAGAGACTGGAATGATTGCTGGTTCCAAAACAGTATATCATAAGAAAAAAAGAAAAAAGGGGCTTGTTTTTCAACAACCTAGTTTGAGAAAAAGTTAATTTAGTAAAAAAATGTCTTTTATGTAAAATGCTAGCCTAGGTCATGTTGGTTGAAAGAAGAGAGAAAGGCAACTGCAGGAGGGGGGATATGATAAGAAATATTTTTTCCCTGCTTGTAGGTCCAGGTTGGATATTAGGAAAAAATTCTTCTCAGAAATAGTAGTGCTGCAGTGGCACAGGCTGCCCAGGGTGGTGGTGGAGTCACCATTCAAGAACTGTGTGGATGTGGCACTGAGGGATGTGGTCAGTGGATGTGGTGGGGATGGGCTGGCAGTTGGACTGGGTGATCTTAGTGGTCTTTTGCACCCTTAACGTTTCTATGATTCATGATAAGCAGTATGTTGATGTATGCCTGCTTATGAAAGCTGCTGAAATTGAGGTTGAACTGCTACCACATCAGTGGAAAGCAGGATATAGGACCGGTAGCTGCCCCTCACAGCCAGCAAAGACCCTCTGATTTTCATCAAGCCTAGGGGGGGATGGCATAACAATAGGAGAGGAAGTTCTACAGAAAGAGAGCAGGAAGGGCACTCTGTTAACCAGACTCTTTTATTATCTCACTTTTTGAAAAGCCAATATCCTTTTGGCTCATTAATTTTATTGTACCCTTGATCTTCAGCTCCTCCAGGCAGAATCTGTATGCTCACTCCCTTTCCCAAGAGGGACTTGGCCATTGCAGCAATTACAGACATTTAGCAATTGCTAGCTAAACTTTATTCCCTTACCTCATGATATCTGAGCAGTTAACACCCAGCTTTGCTTTTCTAGCACTTTATGATGCCTCTTGAATAGTTCTTCCATCCCCCACGGCTTCTGAAAACCTGTTTTAGTATCTTTGATTCCCACGGGAAGCAGTGGAGAAGACTGGAAGCCACTGCAGGAAGATGGGTATTGTCTAGCAGCACAGTAGCTAGTTTTTGTAAAGTTTTGGAGCTAGAAGGGCTTAAGTGCAGGGAATCTCTACGTTGCAGTGGATCTGCTGGGATTTGAGATCCAAATGTGGAGTGCACAAAGCAGTCATATGTTCAGAACACCCATTTTAGCGTTTGAAATGCAACGATTTCCTTTTCGGTTTCACAGGAACACAGGAGGAGCGGGGGCTCCTGGCCTGGAAGCACAGCCACAAGGGAGAGGCTGACAACTCTCAGATCATTTCCAAGGTCTATGATCTTCCATTTGGCATAGGCACTAAATACTGCGCTGTCTCTTGGTTTCGGTATCTCCCTGCATGCCCCAAAAAACTACCTGGTGGTAAGAAAATGGATGAAATGAAGGCTGCTGGACGAGAAAGCAGTGTTAAAGCAAGCTTAGAAAGAGACTCTGAGATAGGTGCTGATACAAGGATATAAGCTCCAAGCCTGAAGGTGAATTCATCTCTCAAGCAGAGGTATGAAATGCATGTCTGCAGACCCCATTGCTTGAGCTGGAGCAAGAGAATGACAATCCTTTCTTTTCTTAACTGTCTCCAGTGCCACTGCTGACCTTGAGGGAATCATTTTTCTTCTCCCTGCTCCTGTCTGCCACCTCTAGGAAGAACACAGTCCTGCTTTGGGAAGTGCCTGGGAAGGATGTTCAGTTTCCTTCCTTGCACTGAGCCTTGGGGACCCTAAGGAACAGTTGTTAGGCTGAAGCAGAGCTCTTCCTTTCCCCTGTCCTGACTGCTCTCAGGGCCACAGGAGAAGGCGTTTCTACTGCTCGTATGCATCCTTTGGGCTGAGGTTTATCCCCTCCACCTTAATCATCTGTAATGGCAGCGTTCACCTCTCAGCTTGTGGTTTACACCTTTTCCTGGCCAAAGGGAAGAAGCAGGCACCTCTAGGCCATGATTCATCTCATTCCCGTGACACTTCAAAGTCAAATGAATGGTGTTGGAAAAGCAGCATCTAAGGTTAATGGGATGAACTGTCTTCTGAAGTTGCCTCTCCTTACCTACACTGCAGGGGGATATACAGACTTTACTTAGGTTATTGACCTGTTAGAAATAACCGACTTCACTGAGACGAATCTGAGCTGGGATGCTGGGAGTCAGCTTCCCCAGGGCACCAAATTGCACAGAGATGAAGGAATCTTCATCAGAGATGAAGGACAAAACTTCTGCTTGTAGTGTGACATACCTCTGCTGCTGCTAAGTTCTGTGTGTCCCCACCTGCATTGGTTTGGTGATTGTGTAGTGACAGCCACTTCCCTGGAAAACAACCTGCGGACTCTTGCTGCTTTCTACTCTCAGCAGAAACAGCCTTAACCTGTTAATGTGACTGCACATGGTGCTGGCTGCTGGTGGCATGTAATAATATTGCTGTAACATTAAGCTGTCATCTCCTGCACTGAGATTTATACTTAGATATATTTTGGGAAAAATAAATAACATATGCAACTGAATGATATTTCTTGGGTCGATTTCCATAGTGAGTGGCAGGTTGTATTCGAAGAATCACAGAGATTTCAGGTTGGAAGGGACCTCTGGAAGTCATCTGGGCCAACCCTTCCTCTCAGACCAGGTGGCACATGGGAGTACCTAGTCGGACTATGGCTGGAGAGCCACAGCTGCTTTGGGCAACCAGTCCTGGTGTTTGACCTGGTGTTGTGGTGAGAAACAGCTTACCTCACGCCTAACTGGAACTTCCAATGCACCAACTTGTGTCTGTTGCCTCAACACAGTTCCCCTCTCAGAAAAGTCTGACCCAATCTTCTCTGTACTCTGCACTGTACAGCTGAGGGCTGTGATAGGGTTTCTTAACCCTTTCATCTCAGCAGAATCTGGGTGGTTTCAATGAAAGCACTTTATTCCTCATGCCTATTACAGTCTGTGTCTTTGGTCCCAGCTTTAGTGGTATGTTGCTTATTTTTACTGTTAAGGAGCATATTTTGCCCAAGGATGCGGTGGTGCCAGCATCCCTGGGGGTATTTGAGAAATGCGTGGATATGGCACTCAAGGACATGATTTAGTGGTGGACTTGGTAGTATTGGGTGATGGCTGGACTTGATCTTACAGATCTTTTCCAACCTAAATGTTCCTATAATTCTGTGATTCTGTATTGGTGTCTTGTCTCTGGGAGTAAGTCTGAACAGTTCAATCTGTTGTGCATGTTGGGATCCTAAAAGATGAAACAATACGGTAGTCTGCTGTTACTAGCAACTTTGAGGGCCTCCATCAACCACAGGACTGTGGTTGAATGCCTTTGGAACAACAACAACACTCAGCCCAGGTGGGATTTTACAGAGGTCCTGGGCATCTCAACTCTGACACTACCTTAATTCTCCACTGTTGCCCACACCTCTAAGCTCATTTACTGATAGCCTGTATGCCCAGGAGATCTAGCAGATAAACCTCCAGTCTTACACATTGCTCTCAGGTTTACTTGTGCCGTAGCGTATGTGTGAAAGCAAGCTGTTAATCTGCATCACCCTGTCCCCGTGTCCTGTCAGGCTGCTGCTGGCCAGACCCAGCATACGCTGCAGGAATGGTTTAATGGCAACAGGATGGCAGCTGATGAATGAGGTACCATGACCACATCTTGCATTCCCACCCTGCTGCCATGCCTGCACCCTCCTCCTGTACTTGGTTGCCAGCTCCCCGGGGCAGAGCACGAGTAGGGCCTGCCCTTCATTGCAGCACAGCCCGAAGCCCAGGAGGCACAGACAGCAGTGCTGTGTCTGGTGCTGCTGAGACTCAAGGCACTTCTCAGAAGCTATTTTAGTCCCTATTTCAAGCTCAGGCTATTAACTGCCCTTTGAAATTTCTCCTTTGGTGTGCTTGTTTTATGTCTGTTGGTTTTTTTTTACTCAGAGGGATATCTCTAAATTCTAAAATGAAGTAGGCAGGGGTGAGGCTGCAGGGCCACCACTCCCTGCCGGCTGCATACGGCCGCTTGAGGTTTGGAAACAACTTTGTGCCACAGTCTGCAGCTTCTGTTTATTTGTTCCTTGATAAGTGAAAGATGAAGGGATCCTCAGGTGCAAAACCGAACACTTGAAGGCTGTTCTGGACTGCCTGGGAACAGCAAGCTGCCTGCCACCTGTGTTACCCTTTGCTCCTGTTTACTCCTCATAATGTGCTGAAGTCAGGCAGTGTGGGGTGATCTTGCTTGCAGCTTACGGAGGTGCACACAGTGAACTGGCAAAGTGCAGGCAGCAAGTCCTGTTGTTCAAAGCTGGAGAGAGCTGGTGAGGGATACGTGCTTTTACCTTAGAGTTACGCTGGCTCTGAACCAGCTCATTTTCATAGCTTTCTAACAAGATGAGAACTGGGCAGTGATGCGGGCTGCTCTGTTGTGTTCACAGTGTTGTGAAGATAAAAATCATAGAATGGCTTGGGTTGGAAGGGACTTCAACTATCATCCAGTTTTGACTCCCCTGCTGTGGGCAGGGCTGCCAACTGCTAGATCAGACCGTGTAGAAGCTGCTGTGATTTACAGAAGCTGGTACAGGTGCTACAGCACAGCTGTAATGCACCTGGTCTCATTCTGTACAGCTCAGCCTGGTCTGCCTTCGCAATGACTTCACTTCCATGGCTGCTTTCTGGTTTGCCATTGCTCCTTCCCTGCTGCCTTTCTGCCTCAAGCTCCTTCTCCTTCCCACTGCTGCCCCAGCAGCCTTTTCCAGACTTTTTCATAAGAAGTTTCAAGACCAACCACTGAGCACTGAACAATGTGGTGCCAGTGCACACATAACAATACTATGCTCAGGAATTAAGGCTGCTTCCCTGTCAGGGCAGAGCAGTCTTTGCTCACCGGGGCAGCTCAGTCTCTGGCTGGGCGGTGCTGTGTCAGCATGAGAAGGCTGCCTTCCCATGTCACACACAGACTTGCATCCTGCAAACTGGTCATGCCCCAGGAAGAACCAAAGTAATGCGTTCCTCATCCTCTTCTTAAAGACATAAATGCCTCCCACAATGCCTTTTGGAATAGTTATTTCTTACCTTCGCACTACCTGAACACGCCTGTTGATTCATGTTTGTGTTCAAGCCTAAAATTCTCCTAGTGAAGCATCAAAAGCTCTCCCATGTGATGATCAAGGGAATACACCTACATACCATGGCGACCACCTAGAACTGCCTCCTCTGGTAAATGATGGGCTGAAAGTCAATTGAAAATGCAGTATTTCTGCTGTTTAATTCTGTCCTGGATTGGCCTTCAAAGCATGGGGATTGAGAGCTAACAAAAAAAAGGTTGTTAATCCTTCAATGTTATCTACTCACATGGCTCTCCTACAGGTTTGCCAAGTGTGACCTCAAATGATGCTGTAACTGAGGTGGAAGAGTGAAAGGCTTGTTTTTGTAACAAAACTGACCAAATGTCACGTGGCAAACAGAACTGGAGATGGCAGCAAGCTGTAAGATGTGAAAGAGATGCTTTAAGCTGTAAAAAAGTAGATTGCAGACTGAGAAAAACTAACATTTTCCCACATAACTACAGAATGGAAAGAAAGGACACACAGGACATTTCATGCAAACATTTACCTGTTTGTCTCTTGCTTTCCTTCCTTTAGGAAAGAAAGATTTGACCTCAGATCCCCTGAAAAACCTATACGCATCTCAAGCATCATGTGACCCAAACCCCAGGCCCTCCAGAGCAATATATACATGGTACTTTAAAATGAGAGGGGAAGTGGGAGGAGGGGACCTCAATATAACCACTGCCAGAACACTGTCCGAGTCTGCAGAAAGCTGCTAATGACAGCTCAGAGATGTGAATGATCTGTTTGAACTTCACAGCATTTTTAATTTCAAGACACCCATCTGAGCAGTACTACTCATCAAAGAACAAGATGCAGCAGAACAGCACAGGAGGCTTTGTTCTCTTTCAGCTCTACACACTTAAAAATAATCCACAGTTTGTGATTGCACTTGCATCTCTCCAAGCGATTTGGGAGTGGGTGGCCACTACAGTTGTCCTCATAGATATGGAAGAGCCTCATATCGCTCCCTGTGAAGAAATTCCTCTGTTGTTTCCAGCCCAGGCTAAAGAACTGTAGAGGAAAGCAATCGCTGCCAGGATGCTGGGAGGCACGCTGTGAGTTTTGCAGGTAGCAGTCTGGAGCGCGTAGGTTGCCGTGTCCTCTCTACATCTCTTCCACAGCTCACCTTAGGCAAGGTCACCAAACTACACGTGCTTCGGTGTATTTGTGAAATGAGGTCAAGCATTAAAAAGTCGGAGAGAAAAATAATTCTTCCTTTAGGTTTTATAAATATTTTTAACCTGGAACGTTTAAAAGTATAAATTGCTCAACTGATAAGTTATGAAGCACTTATAAGGAAAGGGAAGTGAACAGTAACAAACCACAACACAGTGTCTCCCCATTCTGATTGGAGAGGCGTTCCTCTGGAAGAGGCGTAATCTCTTCACTGTATCCAGTGATGCTTGGCAAAACATTGACAAACAGGGATACTACTTATAAATCTTCGTCATCAAAGGTCTCCGTGCACCTCAGCATTACAGTCTCATAATCAAACTGAAGATCTTCTTCCTGAAACCATCCCAAAGCCAGGCAAGATTAAAAACCACAAGAGTTGACTGTGTTCCAAAGTGCCATGAGCCCTGCTTCTGCTCTGAATCAGCAACCAGCACCTCTCAGTCAACTGTTTGTGGTGCCTGATGAAGAATGTCTCAGATTCTCACCTAATTTCATTCTAAAAATCACAGGTCTTCCCCCTGCCTGTATCTACATCATTTAGACACACGTTACTGACCATGGTAGCAAGCACATCAAATAACAGGCTCTGAGGATATGTGAGCTTCCTTGAGCCCCTAACTTGCACTGCCTTCAGGCTTTGCTGCTCTTTTAGCAACAGAGGGAAATGGTTTTCTTGACCGTCTTACAGAGCGTAAGTGCCTCTTGAGCAATCAAAGTCCAGGACACAAAAGTGTTTGTGTCTGCAGACTATGAAACAGCAAATGTACACAATCCAACAACAGTGCTTTGTAATTGGACAGTTAATCTCAAGTGGCATTAACACGGAACTGGCATGTAATGACCACAAGAAAATCTGTTACCTTATCAACTCTGCAGATGCAAAGGACAGAGGCTGCCCTTCACACATCAGTCGGGCACACACCGGTGGCCCTGCCTTTAAGTACAGTACCTGCTGCTTGCCTCCAAATCATCATCTACTGTGTGTGTGCACAGAGCATGAGGACACCACTTAACCCTTGGGATAATTACACCACAAGCACTGCCCAAACTCTTGGGCAAATGTACCAGCATTATTACTGCACTGAGAGAGTGGTCTGCAGGATTCAGTCACACACACAAGGTAAGCAAGAAGGTCTCCTATCCAGGACAAGCCCAGGAATCTTCAGTGCATTGAGTAACCAAGTGTCTGGGTTATGTTATGTAGCCTACGCTGAACTCTGCTGCTGCCTGAGGTAGTGTTTCAAACTAGCTGGAATATCTCCTAGACACACTCAGCTGCACTTCCATAACTGTCTCCAAACTATTTGCTCAAAGGTACAGCTGAATTTCTGCTCTCAAAACCAAAAATTTGTCAGCCAAATTTTCTTGCCTCTTGGCAGGACTCTGCATGTGCTGTACCACAGTTATCTAAACCAAAACAGACTGTGATCTTTGCATTATCGGTACTATCTAGTCTGGGTAGTTTCTGCTCACGCTCCCTTTTTATTGTCTTATCACTGACAATTCAAAGTTTGAGTAAAAAAAGTGTTCAGCTTCCAATTTGCAGCATTTCACTACCACCTCCACCACTTTATCTAAGAGCTGTCAGATGGGCTTGGGCTCGCACACAGTGATGCAGCACCAAGCAGAGGGCAAAAGCAGCACTGAGCCAGGGAAGACACTGACAACTGGAAAACACACACCTTGCATTATGTTGTTCTTGCTTTTCTATGCATCTTCATTTCACAGTCATATGAACACAGAAAGAGCCCTGTTTTTATGCAGAACAGTTATTCACAGACCAAATAGCTGTGTAAATCAGTGCTTGGTCTCTGACAATGGCCAGGAGTGTCTAAACAGACAAAAAGAGCAAGCATTTTGCATGCAGTGTGCTCTGTCTTCCTAATACACACTCCTTCATTCTGGCACACTGTGCTGTGAGGATGTTTAGAATATGAAATTATATCTGGACCTTCATCCAGATTTATTAACTGTCAATCGACTCATCCTTGGGGAGTTAATTCTGGTAATCTGCAACTTCTTAGTACGCTGTGTGTTCACTTCATTGGGTGCTGTCTAGTTCTGATGTCAAGAGGCAATGGATCATCGTTCTGTGTACCAAATCATTTAGGATCAAAATGCTCTCATGTCACCCCCCAGACATTTTCACTGAAGAGTCCTACTCTAGTAGCTCCTGTTTAATAGTTTTTACTGTGCCTGCTGTCATTCCCAGCACCTCCGTTAGTGCTAAGGTCTCCAGGAGATTGTAGGAACCAAGTGACATGCAGAAATTAGCTTGCGATAGATTTAGACAGCAGTGCAACACTGGTTTCTGGTTCTTTGTGTTGTCGTTTTGGGTTTTGTTTGATTGTTGTCTCACTACCCCCCACCACAAATATTCTATTTTCTTTAAAGGAGGATCTGCTCAAGTAACAGAGACTGCATGGAAGCTAGGTGACAGCAGAACATAGAGCAACAGTGGCCATTGTAGAGGCACAATCTGAGCCAAAATAAGCATGTTCTTGCTGAGTGATCTCTCCTTTTTGGTCCTGTACCAATGTGCAAGTTCTCAGACACCTTCTTGGCAAAAGGACAAGAACAGGAGGACTAACACTGCAAACACAATGATTTCTGGCTCAGCGAATCTGCACCAGTGGATTGAAGTTAAGACACAGCACAACAGCTGCTCTCTTTTAAGAGCTGTTCTCTTTCAAGAGCATAATTACCCTACTCTCAAGGCTTGCCAAACAGGGGCTCAGGATAGGGAAGCTGGCACCAAGACAAAGCACAGGGTGGTCCCACTGAGTTCAGAATCAAGAGGTCGTGGGTTATGGATGAAGCAGGCACTGCTTCATCAGCTTAGATGAGATCACTCAAGCACTTCCACATGGAACTTTCATGCAAACATTAAGTTAAAAAATCCTTTGTGTCATTTGCCATTCTGAGTAATATTCTAAGCAATAACAGCACCTCAAACCTCGCCTCTTACAGAGGCAATCCTACTGACCTGCAGAATGACATCTGAAGTGATAAACCCTTGTTTTAATGATTCTGGACACTGTGATCTGAAGCAAGGGAAATCTCTTTCTGACAGTGACAGAAATATACTGCTCCTTCTGTAAGGAACCCTTAGGCAAAGCTTACCTGGCAGAACTGTGTATTAGCAAAGAAAAGGCTTTTTAGGAAGTCAGTGATCTGCAGACAGAGTCTGTGGTCATCCTCTGGATTGTCAGAAATGCCGCTTGTAAATGAAGAACTGAAAATGGAACAAGAAATCATATTTAATTTCCTCTTCCCTCTTTTCCTCCTCCTCCTTACTTTCTCTCCTCCACATTTTACTTACAAATTATAGAAGACTTAAATTGTTTCCATGACAAATCTGATAAGAAAGACAATAGGTGGAAAAGACAGGAAGGAGCGGAGGTGTAGTGAGGAAATAGTGTCTAACAAGTGCAGGAAAGATAGCTAAGAACTGAGAACTGCAGTTTAAGAAACCACTACCACAGCAAAGAGATCTACTCATATACTACAGCTGTGATAACGCTGTTCTAGGGAAAGGTACACATCCATCATAACGGAGAGCAAAAACAATCATTCGGCAGTGTATTTTGTAGGGTTGTTCCAAGAAACAACTCTGACTTCTTCTGTGAAGTTTTTGAGAGAACACAATAAAAAATGTGGTCACAAAATCACACATCAGCTGTTTACTGGCAAGTTTGTACTCAGGTGATCGGTAACTTTGGTACTAAGGTCACATACTCACTCTGGACCTCACCTCTATGCTCCCCTGGGATCTTACAAAGTTCTGCACCATACCTCTGTCCTGAACTATGAAGCATAAGGTGATAGGAAAAAGAAGGGCACGTGAAAAATGCTGACTACTGAAACATGAATCCAATTTGGGGCTTCAACCAGACTGCACAGATGATGCCAATACATGTGCAGTGTTAACAAAGTTTGCTTTTCCTTGTTTCAAAAGCAAACAGCAGTTATGACCTAATAAATGTAATTTAATGGATATATGTTTTGTTAAGCTTTACAACATAAACATATTTAGATGAACAGCCAGAACAATCTTATTTCTGTTCATGCTGTTCTGGAAGTGCAGCGTGGGATTACAGTGAAGAAGAAAAGATTCACACTAAAGAACTCCCTAAATATGGAAAAGTAAGTAGCTAGATTAAAAAAAAAACAACACGAAAAACACTTTGGAAAGAGAAAAAAAATCTAACCAAGACTAAGCAGCGAGAACATGTAAGAGATGAATCAGAAAGTGATTTTCTTCTTGAAGAGAAAAACCTTTTCTTTCTTTGGTCTACTGGGAAAAATCAAAGGCAGTGCTAGTTTTGTATCTGACATGTTCTTTCTTAGGTAATTGTGATCTGACCTGCAGAGAATCACAGAATCATAGAATGGGCTGGGATGAAAAGGACCACAATGCTCATTGAGTTTCAGCCCCCCCGGCTATGTGCAGGATCACCAACCACCAGACCAGGCTGCCCAGAGCCTCATCCAGCCTGGCCTTGAATGCCTCCAGGGATGGGGCATCCACAGCCTCCTTGGGCAACCTGTTCCAGTGCTTCACCTCGCTCTGTGTGAAAAACTTCCTCCTAATATCTAACCTAAATCTTCCCTGTCTCAGTTTAAAACCATTCCCCCTCGTATTTCTTTGACCTTACTGCTCAGGCCAACCACACTTCAGCTTTATCATCTCTTTCTGAAGAAATAAGAACACTTGAACAAGATTAAGGGAGACAATGTTAAAGAAAAAAAAAAAAAAAGATTATTTTTGTCTCATTAAGTGAGAGTATAGTTAATTGTCGAGGGAGTGCCTTGTGGTCATCACAGACCTTATAAGTGAGAGAGAGAAAAAAGGAACACACTAGAAATCTTGTAATTTGAAAAGACAGAAAGCTATTCAAAGTAGAGAAGAAAATTGGAAGAGTTTATCTGTTTACCCAGAATCCAGGACTCTTCCTAGACTTTCCAGGAAGAATCACTTCCTAAGAGTGCCTGGTTAACTCAAAGTGACTGGGCACTCCTGGTAAGCTAATCTTCCTGGTTCTGTTGTAAATGCCTATTCATCATTTCATTTGTGCACCTTAAGAGGTAGTACTACAATGAGAGCAATTGCTGTATGCTACTACTTTGTTTTTACTAAAAGGCACATAAGAGAATGCTCAGCTACTGACTTACTCTACAGCAAACTTGCTGGGGAGCACTGACTGTCAGCTATTGAGTTATTCTATCTAGCAAAAGGGTGGGTTTATAATTTACCTCTGGCTAGACAATCCCTGAGTCTCATTTGTTTCAAGGAAACCAGCAGCAACATCAAACGCATCTTCAAACATTACCTGTCAGAGAAAAAACACTTTGGATGTCAGCATATCCAGCCATTTAAAGAGTTTCACCTGTGGCACAGTTTTTAATAATGAAGTCTTAAGACGCGCAATATTTTTTTTTTCTTTCCATTTAACAGCTAATGTTTATTTCTGCAGAAATCTATAGGGTTTGGCAGACACAGGAATAAGGAGGAGAAACTATTACCTAACTCGGAACACGAGATTAGTCCGTTCCCTGTGCTTCAGCCTCCAAGAATTAGACTTACGTCTCCCAATGCATCAGTAAAAACATGAATTGTAACACTGCTTTCCAGACTTGACTTTGGCCATTGCGTTGTTTATGGCTGGAGATCTTAGCTGTACCAGCCATTCTCCATAAATCCGATTCCAGTGTATGACTTGTCTTACAAAGGAGTTGGGATTCTCCATGTGACAGACCAATAACCTCATTAGTTCACTCTGCCATCACATTCTTCGCACATCTTCTGTGCCAGAAAGTACTGCACACGCAACATCCCCACATTTCCTAAGCAGGTCAGTGGTCTGAATTGCTAACTGTCCTGTGACTCAAAAAGAGCTTGTCAATGCAATTTACTTATCTGCTAAAGGTGAACCCCTGACCTTCCCTCGCAACGACTAAAACTGTACACTTCTCTGAACAGCTAGTTGCTTAAGCAATCACCGCTTAATCAGGAACAGTTTATGGAGAGTTGGCTGTTATTTAATCTCTTTTTTTTCTCATGCTCCCATCTACGCAGCCACTGAATTCTTGGCTCTGCAGAAATGCATGGAATAGGCAGTCATCAGCCCTGGAACTGGTCTACAAATACTTTATCTTTACTACCAGGTGCTCTGATTACTGAAAAAAAAACAAAAAAACCAAAAATCAAAACCCAACAAATTAAAAAAAAAAAAAGCCACCAGGCAAAACCACACAGGCCTTAGGAATCTGGGCATCTCTTCTGGGTACAGATCATCCGTGCTGCATGGAAGACTGGCAGAGGACAGCAGTGGGACAATCCTTGTTCTTGCTCTCCGCCCCACAGCAACTTAGAGCGAATTTAACTGTTACTTAGCACAGGAATCCACAGGTCAACAGAGAGCACCAGGATTGCTGCCACGGCACTCCTCTAGCTTGCTGTCTATCTTACCGAGAGAGAAGTCAAGACATTTACTCAAAGGCTGTTTGTTGTTTCCACCTATGCATTCAAGTGACCTTGGCAAAGCTTAATTAAAACTACTGTATGTTCTCTAGTTAAAAGCTGCAGAGCCGATTAGCAAGTGGAGGACTGGAGCTTTAGGGGCAGAGGATATGTGTTACTGAGCACTTACTTCCTCTGGTGTGGAGACCAAGGAACCACTGGCTTCCTCACTGTTACCTCCACTGTCCCTCACATCACCATCAGTGCACGCGGGCTCTTGGCAAGCATCCGTAGGACCCAGGCGGAAATCTCTCTGGCTACAGTACTGCAAGATGCTGTCTCTCCTGTCTTCAGAAAGCTCTTGCCAGAGGTGTGAAATAGCCGTGGAGACCACAGGAAGAGGTACCTCCTCAGTGGAAATAATTCCATGCTCTTTCAGTAGATCTACTGTGTGCTTATAAAAATACAGGTACCTGAAAGGACAAGGAGCATCTCAAGAGCAAGCTATCCAACTATTGTCAATCAGTGTGAAGGGACAAGGCCTCCTATGACAGTAGAACTACCGCAGGTTTGACTTGGTCATGGCCTAGGCCATGGTCAGTACTGAGCTGCCATTGCAAAGTATGTGATGAATACGACCTTTGCCCTTTCATGAGATGCAGTTTCTCTTGTTGGTTTTGGAAGACCTACAGCTGCAAGGAACCGTTGCAAAGCACTGCACTACGGATGGTAACAGACGCTGTACATAACAGGGCTGAGAAACTGAGCACCTCCTGCAGAGGTGCTGATCCACCCTGAGCTCAGCAAATTGGCTGAGGACACTTCTCTGGGGCCGAAGGACTGCTTGGTATTTGGAAGGTAAGCCAAGGATATAATTAGCATTACCTCAGAATTGTGGAACTGTGATTGATCTTTGCAGATAAGTAACTATTGTGCAACACTTGTTGCTAAACAATTCAATCGACACCTTAATAGTCTTCTCTAATAAAGTAGTTATGCTGGACAATTGTAGTTATTATCTAGAAAGTCTGTGATATAATTGCAGCCATCAATTGCAGGGGAGGAGGGAGTAGCTGTGATTCAAAACTACTTCACTGACTTCTCCCTCCGAGACCTCAAACAATTACTGAACATTGCCCAAAACCACCAGAGAAGTTTAGCAACTCTGCTATGCCAAGATTTCATCTGCAAAGGGCAGGATCCAGCCACAGCCTCAGCACAGCTGCCTCAGAATAGGAGCTCCAGGCTGCTACAGGCCGTACTCATCACACAGGCAAACCTCACGCTGGCTTTTCTTAAAATTTGGCATACTTGCCTTTGTATCTTGAGGCTCTTGTACTGCAAGTCCCTTTTTATACTTCTGGCACTGAAGTGCTCTAAAAACTCTTGGCTGAGGTCATACCCTGATGTATTATGTACTATACATGCAGATAGAAAGGAAGTACCGTGGACCTGGAAGCTCTTATTAGTGTGAGTATGGGAACTCAGTTCTTACATCTGAGGGACTGCATTCCCAAGATTGACTTCTGTGAGGTCTGCAGTGAAACCAGCAATTCAACATTAATGCTGCAACTTCAAGCTGAAGATGCAAACACAGAAAGAACTTGCCTCTTCTGTTAGTACTGTGTGGCACAGTGAGCCAGGGACGATAATGTCTACTTTAGAAAGAAGCACTGAGGGTTATTTATGTTTATGAAATGATTAGAGCTCCTTGGATGAAAGAACATGAAAAGTATAAAGAGCAGTCATTACTTCTCAGTTTGACTGGGCTCAGAGTGCCTCCTTGGGAGGTGTCCCAATTAAGCACATCTCCTGGCTAACCAAACTGCTGCACGAGAAATTAATCAAAAAGAATTCCATCTTTTTATTATTATTTGCTTGAGTGAACCAGTATTGAAAATTTTAAAATAATCCCACATGCAAACACAAACATGTTTAACCTCCCATTTCCATGCTCTGAAGTTTTTCTGCTGTTGCTGGACACAAAAATATTGGAAGGGAGGCAAGCATTGTTAGGTCAGCTATTGCACTCACCAACAATTCCGAACATCCAGCTCCAAATGAAGGATCTGCAGTTTCTCTAACAGAGTATGAGTCATCATTAGACTGCCTTGCTAAAGAAATTGAGCTTGAACAAGCCGTGAGTCAACAATTTCCTTCCCAGCTGGAAGGAGACAACCACATTTTGCACATTTGCACATTTGGAGTACTGGGTAGTCCCATCTCTGTAGCTCTCTGTAGAAGCTCAATGCATTTCTGATGCTGCCAAAATAACGTGATTAGATTTATCACTGAGAAGCTGTTGTTTACTGAAGACTCCCTGCTGTTTCATGCCCATTACCATTGATAATTTTCTAAGAAGAATTAGCTACCCTTCAACTGCAGGCTGCAATAAAACTGCAGGGTAAATGCCAACAGTCCACACAGCACTGCAAAGGCTGTGGTCCACCTCACCAGTGAAGAAGGGGAAAGACAGGTGTTTATGGCCCTATTGTGCAGCCTTTGATGAAGTAGGGCTTACTTCCCCCAGAAAATCCTCAGTCAGCACATTTCAAGGTCTTGCAAATGATACCTTTACTACAACCATCTCCAAATCTCACATGAGCAAAAGCAGGCACAGCAGCAGTAGGCTGGTGCCATCTGCTGGCAGAGCTGCAGCCTCGTTTTGATGAAAAACCTCAATAATCCAGGGGGAAATTATTAAAAAAACACCAGTTCAAAGCAAAAAAATAAAATTAAAGAATTAAAAAAATAAAGAAATTGTCTACATTTTTACTTATGGCTGTGAAGCTCTGGAGGATGTAGCTACAGCTGTGGCTTTTCCCGCACTGCGTATTCTTAACTCTGGGATGATTACCATCCATGACCCCTGCAGTACATCCTAGTGCCATTTGAGAGCAAGGGGAAGAATGTGATGAACACTCAGTTTTAAGATACCAATCACGTTGAAAAAATAGAAAATTTACCATTACAATCCCAGATTGAGATACATGGAGCAGTGAGAAGAAAGTAACAGTCTCTGATTGTCAGCACCTGTGTCAGGAACTTGGCTGATCCCAAAGAGGGTTACAGACCGGCACCCTCTGGCTGTAGCACACTCAGAAGCACTTATGCTCCCCTCCTCTCTCTCTGTGTATCAAGTCATACTGAGGAGTACTTTCTGAAGTCTTCCAGACCACTGCTATTCTGCAGACCACTGCAGGCTGAGTACTGCATTATTTTCCCTTGTTCCTTCCAGTCCTACGCTGCTCTGATCCTACAAACAAGTACTCCCAGCTGCCAGGAGCTAAACATCCATCTCTGGAAGGGACAACAGTACCCCAGCTTCTCATACCAGTAACAGGCAGGACAACCATCACTTGTGGGGGGAAATATCTGCCCACATCTATCTACCTGCAGTTCTGCAGCTCCCCAGGAACACGTACAGCTAGCCACTGGCAAGCTTCATCTGGTGCAGCAATTCCTGCACTCCTCAAACTTAGCCCCGTCGTGGGGATACAACTTGATAGTGGTACTGCTCCACAAGCACACAGGGACAAACACCTGAGTAAGTCACGCTGCTTGAATAAACTCCCATTCCATCTGGGTTAAAAACCAGTTGCCTGTTGAACCACTACAGGCATGTTGCAGCTCACTCTACAAGCCACCGGACAGCGGCAACGCGTGTCCACGCAGGGACTGAGACACTTGAAACACCTTTTTTCCCCCTCTTTCTTGAGAATTCGAGGGGGAGCTGGTGGCTGATACCACACTGGGATTCCATTCACGTGCCAGCCACAGCTCCAGATTCATCACCAGCAGGGCCAAAGTTGCTGTTACAAGGCTTTTGCAAGGCTCCGTGTACAGCAGTGACTGGAAGCGGCGTTAATGCAAAGAGGTGAAAAAAAAAACCCAAAGACAACTTGGGGTGCACCTACCGTTCAAATTCCACCAGATCTGGGGATGAAGTGTCTGGGTACTGGATAAATCCTGGCTTTCCGTCTTCTTCCATTGTTTGTTTTTCACATTCTTGCATCAAATACCAGACGGCAGAATCACTCTCACTCACAGCTTCCGAGGGCGATGCGGTGCTGAAAAGAACACACAGGGAAAAAAAAGCCACATGAACAACTTCTTAACTGGATTAATAACGTCTTTCTCATGGTCACTCCAGGGTTCAGGGCCATTCTCCCCAGCAAGCTTTTTCCCCATCCTTTTGCTCTGCAGGCATGTAAGAAGACTGTGGTGAGCTGCATAGGAGGCAAAGGAAATACAGACACTGTGTTCATGCACTGTGTGAGATTACAGGGGTCCACAAGAAATCTCTTCATCTTTTCCTCATGATGAAAGGCCTCTGCTTGGAAATTCAGTAACAATGACAAAAAGGCTAAGAGGCACTGGGATAGAAGCAAATGCAAAGTATTATCATTTTCCCTTGATTGGTTTAAGCCCTTACCTGTGATTGCTGAAGTGCCTCTTGACATATTCTTCCCTGACTTCCTCCAGGCTGGACGGGTTCCCATCCTCCAGGCTGAAGGACTCTGTTGTCAGCAGAAAGGCAACTGTCACACTGGTGGGGCCTTTGGCTTCCCTCTCATCCTCAGTCCCAATCAAGCAGAACAATCCCGATAACTGGTCCTTCAGGAGCCACAACTCTTCATTAGGCAAAAGCGATGTGAGATGTGACACCTCCGCCTCTTTTATAATATCACTACCACTACTGGGAGCTTCTGATTGTTGAGGAACTCAGATGTCCTCATTTGTAACATTAGACAGAACAGATGGTGAAAACAATCAGCAAATCAAAAGTCCCAACCAGAACAAGCACAAGTCAATACAACATCTCATGATTGCCATGTAATGAGCAAACTGCATATAAAAACCCAAGACAACCCACTCTGTGATTCAGCAGTGGTATGAATTTTATATGTATGCAAGTAAATATGAAGGGAAATTCACTTTAAAACTCTCCTCAGCCACCCAACTGCTTGTGAAGCCTTCAGATTTCTCTGCCAAATGACTCCTCCTACCTGTGGCTGCCTTTTATGAGTTACTCAAGGATGTGGGTTCAGAGGACTTCATTTGTTTTAAGCATTGTGATTTGTAATTGATACAAATCACTGGAGGTGCAAGCAGCACAAATAGCAATGCCTTTTCTAGCTCACCACATTCTGGATATGTGAAGGGACATAAAAATGTGTCCAAAGGCTCTACCCATCAGCCCCCAATCCTCCTTGTTGCCACCAGAGTGAGTGAGCAGCACCAGAGAGCAGCAGGCATGCTGGTGAGGGCATGGAGTGCATAAGCACAACCTGCCAAGCTGAAAGCAGAACTAACAAAAACAAACCACAGCATCTCTTACCTGCTCCTATGGGAATAAATTCTTAACTAAAGGCTTCCATTTACCATACTTTTGTGAGGAAACTCTCAACAGATCCTCTCTCCTTTTCCCCTAACTCAGACCAAAGCCTGCGGTTCTAAAGTTCCAGCCCTGGCTGCGCTTGATGTGGAGTGCTGGGTGTGTGACAGCTCTGATACTGTGCTGTGGCTGGAAGGAGCACACTTGTTCCTCCAGCCTATGCATGCAGCCTGGGCAGGGGTAGGCGGGGACCCTGCCTGCAGCTCAGGGCAGCAGCAATTAGTTGTGTCCTTCCTCTGCCAGGGAGGGCTGGGAATGGCTGTGGATAGGAGGGACAGTGCTTACTGGGTTGATGACATCTGTGCTACAAATAAAGCCACATTAAAGTCTACTGCTTAATGGGAGGAGCCACGCATCTATCTGCCTCTACTTAACAGTCTGAGGCAAATAACTTGCATACAGTACCTTTCATCTTCAGCAAAGAACTCAAGGTTTGCTCCAGCTCCTGGATATATTTCTTAGCCTTATGCAAAACCTGATACTAAACACAAAAAGAAATCAGAACTGATTGCTCTCTGCTCTGACTGAATTCATGTTTCAACAAGACTTAGCTGCTTTCTGCATTTTTTCCTTCATTTTGACCCTCAGTTATCTCCATGTGTCTGAGAAAACAACTGTGATGTTTCTCCAGCTACCTGTAGCCTTACAAAGAGGAGAAAGAACTAAGAGCAAAGTTAAATACAGAAGATAAATATTCTACAATATAATTATGTTATACAATACATGTACATAATGCCTAGTCACACAGCCGTTTGCTACTTAAGTCACATCTTTTACCAGCAACTGTTCTTGTTTGGATCATTATCTTCTTGGAGTGTGTCCAGAAACACCATGCTGCAGCACATCCTCTTGGACGTCTACCAGCCTTAGGTGTATGACTTTATAATTCACCTCTCCTGAGAATTCTGCCAGGAGAAGCCCTTGCCATGTTCTACTCCAGCTGCACTGATGTCAGCTGGAATAACTTCAGCACTGTAGGTCATTCCTTCATTGCAGCATAACGAAGAACATATGGCCAATACCTTTCAACACACCCATCTAAAAATTGTTTCTAGTCTTATAGGATCAGTGGGACCACCCAGGCAACTCAGACAGCACATCTCTCTCGCAGAGCTTTCACATCAGATAGTTTAGCAAGGCACTAAGCACTAGAACTAGGGGTAAACTTCTGCAGTTAGGACCTCACCTCCAAAAGTCATGTCTTGGGCACGTGATACTATCAAAGAGTAGTTCAAAGAATTGGTACATTAAGACAGTCCAGTCAGATGAGACAAAGCAAGTATCTGTTTAGCCTTAGTTCTGAGGTCATGGTGACTTCAGCTTAACTTGCATCTCCTTCAGAACATGGCAAACTGAACTCTTACCTCGAACTTCGTGAAGGGTAAGGGCCTCAGCACCAGACAGTAGCACTTTGCATGCTTAGAATCTCAAGGCACTTTACAAGGATGACCCTGTAAAGCCATTATCCTCTCTGGAAAACTGAAAGTGACCAATCTAAATGAGTTGGGGGCAGAGCTGAAAAATCCTGATGGTCACTCCCCTACCTTCAGCAGGATACTATCCAACTTTATAGTAGTGTTTTTATGTCTTCTTCTTCTTTTTCTTCTTTTTAATAAATAGTTTCTTATTTTAGTAGAGGTCAGTAGGCAGGAGGGTTCCCTCCCCATCTTATTCTTTCAGTGTATTGGATACAGAACGCACCTTATAAGCAGAATGAATTACTGCCTTCCTTCTAACTTGTTCTGTCCCTAAACTCACTCCTCCCAATTTCCTACCAAAACACTGTGAAATCAAGGTCATTAAATCATAGGATCCCTTGATTTACGTCCAAAACACGGCTAAGAAGGAACTACAAAAGTTCCCTACAAAAAGTGCTGGCAAGCCACATGATAAACCCATGACACAGAGACTACTAAGTAGGTTGCTCATGATGAGCTGGCAGCTGCAAAGCAGAAGGGATCCAGGATATCTGCGCAGACTGAAATTATGTACATGCTGGCACATCTTGGGATCCCAACAGATAAACTGAAGCACGTGTCTATGACACGATGCCCCATCCCTGGAGGCGCCCAAGGGCAGCTTGGATGGTGCCCTGGGCAGCTTTGCCCATAGCTGGGGGGTGAAAACAGGTGACCTTTGAGGTCCCTTCCTCGAGCCATTCTATGACAGTGACAGATAAGAGAAAGGCAGTCATCGCTCCGCACCTTGGAGGGCGGGCTGTCTGACTGGGATAGCACCATCTCCTGCAGGCTGCTGAAGAGTCCCGCCAGCACTGCGCGGTGCTGGGCCTGTGCCAGGCGTCTGCGTGCGGCGCGGGGCTCCACCTCCTGCGGCCGTGCCTGGGGAGCGGGCCGCGCTCTTGCACAGAGCTCACCGCAGCCACCCGCTGCCTCCATCGGCGGCTGCAACGCAATGGGGGTTGGTGCTGGCTACAGCAAAGGAAACGCACGAGCGCTGCGGTGCGTTTTCCAGTGGGAAGTGATGGCGTTCGCCTGAGGAATGCCGTCTGCGGGCTCTGACTAAACCCTGATCTGCTAACCTCCAACTATGGCAGCCCACCTCCTGCCCCATCCCTGCTGGGATAACCCATTCCCATAAGACGCCGGGGCCGACGCCGCCAAACAGCGGCCTCCTTTGCAGCGCCATCTTACCCCGATTCACCACGAGGAAGTGCGGATCCTTGCCCAGAGGGGCAGCTCTGAGGACAGGACAGCTTCCCTATCCCCTCACGCTGCCCTATCCTTCCCTGCGGCCCACTGAGGGGACGTTCCCCCAAACTGGCCCAACGCCCCCCGTTACCAATTGCACGTATCACCTATGGATAAGACCAACTCCTGCTCCTGCCGTTCCTTCAGCAGCCACGAGGGGCGAGGCGGCAGCGGAGCAGCCAACGAGGTTCCACAGGCGACGACAGCCGCCTCCGAGCACCGCGCTCCCCGCCCACACCCGTCCTGCCCCACCCATGACCGCCGCGCCTCAGCCCGCCCGCGCCCAGCAACACGAGCCGCACGTGGCGGCCAGCCAATGGGGACGCAGCTTTGCTCCCGGCGGCGGCCAATGGAAGAGAGAGAAAAACGCGGGCTGCGGCCGCAGGCGAGCAAGGAAGCAGGGGAGGGGGAGCGGAGTGTGTAGAGGAGGGCCGTGCGCATGGGCGAGCGGCGGGGACTACAACTCCCATCGTGCCTCGCGCTGGGCGGGCGCGGCAGGGCACGCCGGGGGCCGTAGTCCTGGCGACGCCGCGCCGGGCCGCCTCGCTCGTGGAGCGGTGGGCGGGCAGAGGCGGCAGCGCCGCTGGGCCCCATGGCGGCGGCGACGGAGCGGACGGACGAGCTGGTGCGCGAGTATTTGCTGTTCCGCGGCTTCACCGCCGCCCTGAAGCAGCTGGACGCGGAGATCAAGGCGGACCGAGAGAAGGGCTTCCGGGTGAGCGGGGGCCGCGGCCCCTTCCCCGCGGGGCGGTGGGCAGGCCGCGGGGCGGCGGGGCTCCGAGCCTGGCCGGGGGCAGCTCCCCTGAGGCGGCGGCACCGGGCCGGGGCTGCACTGGGGCCTGAGGGTGGGGCCGGAGCCCGGGCCGAGGGGGGACGGCCGCGTGCTCCTCTGAGGGGCTGCCGTTAGGGATCTTCGTGCCGCTCGCTAATAGATAGCGTTCGGGATAACAGCGCGAAGAAGCGGCAGCGCGTCTTCCTCTTTCTGTGGCGCCGTCTTGCTGGCTAAGCGCGGTTCTTCCCTTTCATCCACAAATAACGCCGTTTTCCGAGTGAGCCCTGGTGTGACCGCAGCCTCCCCCCGCGCTCTCAGGTGGATAAGATCGTGGAGCAGCTGCAGCAGTTCGTGCAGAGCTATGACCTGGCCGCGCTGCGGGACTACTGGGGCTACCTGGACCGCCGCCTTTTCAGCCGGCTGGAAGACATGTACCGACCGACGGTGAACAAGCTGAAAACCAGCCTGTATCGATACTACCTCGTCCATACCGTGCAGGTGGGGTGGGGGGGAGTGGCTGAGCGAGCAGCGGTGCTGCATGGAGGGGCCTCATTGCAGCTCAAGGGATGGAGAGGCAGGGTTGGTGTCTGTGCTCCTGCCGGCAGGACTCGGGCAGTCCTTATGTGATGCACAGCTAATCTAAGAGAGTGGGAGGGTCTGAAAGGAAAGACGGTGGAGTTGGAGTTTAGTTGATAAAAGAAGAAGAAATGAGCCTCAAATTTGAACAGGGTAATGAGGGAGAGAAAGTGAAACTGTTTTTTTCCCCGCCCTGAATAGAGCAGAAAATAGTGAGCTCAGGTCGGAGCAGAAATATCTCAACGATGCCTTACGAAGCAAACATACTGCACAGGGACAGCGCTGCTAAGCAGGGTAGAGCAGCACCTGGCAGGAGTGTTCCATTTCTTAGAACGTATGAGCCACGTTTCCGCCTTGATAGAAAATTGGAAATGATGAGTATTGGGGGAGGAAGCAAAATCTGATGCGTATTTCTGGAAATGTGGTTTTGTTCTCTTGCTTGGAGCTTAATTTGGGATGTGAATATGACAAATCATGCATCAGATGAGTTTTTTTGGGCTGATTCTGTGGTAGAACTGTTCAATTTGAAGTATAGTTTAGTAAAGTAGGTGAACTTGCATCTTATGTAGGTATGCAGAACACTGTGGTTTAGCTGGAAATGATGTAAAGAATGGGCTTGATTCACTTCCCCGGCCTTTCTACAAGACTGCAGTGAGTAGAAAGAAGGTTGGATTAAGCATATTTGGGAGCTTTTCCTCACATATTTGAGACTGTTCTATTCCCAGATGTATCTTAATTCTAACCACTTGCTCTCTTGGGCGCTGAAAGCGGTTTCTACAGCATTCATCACGCAGACGATATTTCCGAGAACCTGTGGGGTGTTTCGGCTGGAAGCGTGAGAGCTGCTCCTGTTGTGTTTCAGACGGGCCGCAATGACAAGGCGCAGGAGTTCTTCCTCAAGCAGGCCTCCGAGCTGCAGAACCAGGCGGAGTGGAAGGATTGGTTTGTCCTGCCTTTCCTCCCCGCCCCGGACTCCAACCCAACCTTCGCCACCTATTTTTCACGCCAGTGGGCAGATACGTTTATTGTGTCCCTGCACAACTTTCTGAGTGTCTTATTTCAGTGCATGCATATCCTTTTTTTTGGTAACTCGCACTTAAATCTCTCTTGCCCTAATGTTACGCTTACTGTTCTTAGTGCCAAGAGTACTGTATTACAGAACCTGTTGCTTTCAGGTAATTTCAGGGGCAGGCCTTAATAGGAAGCTGGTGTTTACCAGAGGATGTTAGGATAGTTATTATTCAATTATCTAATGACATGTTATGTTCCCTGGGCAAATGGTTGTGGTTGCTGCTAACACTGGACTCCTCCCTTTGCTTCTGACTAGAATAGCAGTCAGAAGTCTTGCTGCTTGGCATACTGCAGAACAGGCATGCAACCTTGGGTCTCCTATGAGACCACTGTCTGGGTGCACCCATTCGCAACAGTGTGTGGCAGTAGCCCAATCTTGTTGCTGCTCTTTCTGGCCTAAAATACTCTGATGGTGTGGACTGAGCATCTTTACTGTCTTTAAGGCAAATGGGCAGTGAGGGTTAGCTGTGAGGCTTGTTAGAATCAAAGCAAGCTGTTGCCTTGAGGTTTTCTTTAACACTTCTCACCAGTGCCAGTCATTCTGAACTTTGAAGCTGAATGTCACAGGAGCAGTCTCATACAAGAAGAAAATGAATCCCTGCGGCATAAGGTCTGAATTGAAGTCGCTCTTTGTTTGCTGACTGTTTAAGGCTGTGCGTTTTGTGATGTTGGGTTTGTGTGTCCCAGCAAGTTGTATCTCTTCAATTTAGTGCAGTTATTCCAAGGAACGTTCTTGTACATCCTTTATTTTGGTTAATCTTTCAACTGCCTCCAGCAAGCTTAGGGCAGCAGTCATATGGTGACTGGTATCGTGTCTGTGTAGGACATTCCTGTGCCTCTGTTGGAGGCAACTGTCCTTCTCCCTGTGCTATCTGCTGGGTGCAGATTCTGTGCAAATGCCTTTTCTGCTACACTGGCAATTCTGACAAGCTGAAAGTAGTGGGAGGTGAAGTGCTTGTGTGGCTGACTTTATGCTGAAACTTAGGGAGACTATTCACGGTCACATCCAAAATGTAGCTGATAGTGCAGTGAAGAGTGGCAGTACCCTGCAGTGAAGAGGCAGAAGCTGTTCCTGCTAAAATAGCCACTTTACCATGGTCAAAGTGCACATAAAATAGTCTAAGTGAACTAATGCAAATGTGAATACCTGTTTCCCAATTCTAGACCTTACAGTAAGCCACAAGAAACACTGAATTGCTCCAGGAAAATGTCCCCTGGCTCTGTCTTATTTTGATATTACTATTCCTAGATGCATTAAAAGTATAATCTCCTGTTAGAGAGATTTGAGAAATGTACAGTGTGACCTGAGCAGGGTGTGGGGCTGGATTTCAGGGTAGCCTGATGGCACTGGCCTCAGTGCACCCAGGCATCTTGCCGAGCCCTGGGCTGTGGGAAGGAGATTACCTTCTAGGCTTGGTGCCCGCACATGCTCACCACCAGTCATGTGCAGGGCCTTGGCCTTGAGCTGCCTGTGTGCAGCGGCAGGCTGATCCAGACTGCTTAGGCCAACTTATTTCCCAGCACCGTTAATGCTGTTACAGCAACAGCCCAAGGATAGGAGTGGAGGATTTTAAGCAGGCTTCAGTTTCCTGTCTGTAAAGCTCTGTTGTTTTGACTGCTTGGAATGATGTGATGCTCAGCTGGTCATAGCAACCTTCTTCCCTCCCTCACCATTCAGGGCACTTGAAATTAAAAAAAGCAGAGGGTAGTTAGAGTTAGCAGAGGGTAGTTAGAGTTAGGGTACTATGGTTAGGCTGCGGTTGGACTTGATGATCCTTGAGGTCCCTTCCAACCTGAGTAATTCTATGACTCTATGATTCTAAATGAACAACTTCTGCCTGTGGGAAAGAGGTGAATCCTGGTGTGACTCCTGCTTACTTATTTGGTTCTTCTCTCGTAGCTATTTGCTTTGCAGGCTGAATCTTCCCGCATGAGGAAAGAGGAACTGGAAGTGGAAGAGGCAGTTGTGCATCACAAGCTGCCTGCATACGTGGCCAACATGGATCGGCTCGGGGACTCTGAGCTGTGAGTGCCTGCAGGGGCGGATGGGCCTTACTGCTTTTATATGGCTGAGGGAGGCTCTATGAGCCTCATTTCCTTGATCATTGGAGAAAACTTCTGCTATGATGCCTATTTTCCACCTTTTGAGAGAGATTCTTGCTGATTATTGGGAGCCAAAGCACACATAGAAGTGACTCTGCTTTGGTCTCAGCATTACACTGGGGCATTCTGGGCAGTCAGGGCACTGATAGCAGTGCCCTGACCCTGAAGCACTGCTCAGGTAGATTGGATTGTCTCTTGACTTGTATTTTCTTTAGTTGCTGTGAGTGCTTTGTGTTATTCTTAAATGCTGTTGCTGCATCACGTAGAGGGGTCGTTGTTCCACAGAGACAGACTTTCTTGCTTTTGCCAAGTCAAATGAGAGTGAGTTGCTATTCTGTGAGGCTCAGTTATACGTGGGATTCCTCATTGTATGGGAATTGTTGAATCAAGGCCTGAACCTCTGATTGACCACCTGAGGCGAGCACCGAGTCAGCTGCAGGGGCACAGGTGAATGCAGTTTCACCTGAGTGACTGGAAGGGGTGGAGCCAGGCTGCACTCCTCCTAGACCCCATTTAAGGGCTGACTCCCAAGGAGGAAGGATTGCTATCTGTAGATCCTTCCTCTTGGAGCCCTTCTGCAAGCCCAGGACATGGGTATGATCTTTATTTCACTTCTGCTTTGTAATGGAATAATCCCTCCGATCCAATACCTGTATACCTGTTTGCCATACACTCATAAATCTGGAGATTAATCTGTTGATCAAATTATGCTGCTGACAGTAACATAGAAGTTTTAGCAGAGGTCATACATTAAAATCTTAGTTTAGTGTAAAACTTCTGATAGAAGACGTGCGTCTGCAGAACTGTCTTCATAACTGCTCTGTGCAGGACAAGTCGTGTAGTTTAAATTGAGATCTCTTTGGCCTAGCTATGGAAAGCCCTGATGTTCACCTGCACGTATGGGGGAGGGTGATGCAAGGGATGAGCTAATAGGATTGCCATATTTTTTGACCATCTCTATTAGAGAAACTTAATTTAAAAGTGGTCTCTCTTGCGTGCACAACTCTTGTGTTACCTTGGTGGCTGATTCTGGTTGCTTTTTCTATGTCTGTGTTTGACCCAAAGCTTATTTTTGGTAGAACAGTTCCCTCTTTTAAGACAGAATGAGACAGCGGAGGTGACTTTTCCTCTTCCTCTGTGTGCTACATTACTCTCAGAGGAAGCTGTAGTGTGGAAAGTCGCAGTTATATTCTGGGAAGCAGTTGCTGCTCGGGGTGCTGTGGGTTCAGGAGGTGTGTGGTTTTCAGAGGTTGAGGACCTGAGCTTTAAAATGGGTGAACATAACTTGCTGCATATCTAAGGGTGTTGAGTGAAACCCTGTATATTGCCTTTCAGGGAGGTCTGCTTTCAGCCTTGAATTGGAAACCCAGGCTGAAGAAGCCATTTGGAAAAATGTGTTCTTGTGTTACCCTTGGGTTCTTTCTATGCTAACCATGAGTGGAAGGAGTAGGAGTTTAGGGTGACCATATATGTGATTTAGCAACAGCTGGACCCACCATCTCTGCTACACTACCAAGGAGTGTTGGTTCCAGTGTTTTATAATGATCTGCTTTAGACACTGACACATGATATTTCTGAAACAGTTTTTTAGTGTGCAGTGCTCCATGAGCTTGGAAAGGAAGATGTGTCCTCCAGAGGTTCAGGCAGCAGCACTGCTCTTGTTGGGTCATCTCTGATCAGGTTGTCTGTCTGTACTTCCATGTCCTGTTTATTGTTTCTTTTTAATTTTGTTTAGTGATATGACCTGCAGCCAGAGAAGTACTGCGCATTCTCTTCAGTCTCGAGGAGGCTTCCTCTCCTCTCTTCTCTCCCAGAGTAAAAAGGGCCCTGCCAGACCAGCTCAGCCAAGTGGGGCTTCTCCAACACAGACTGGCAGCGTGCTGCTAGGGAAGAAAGAACCAGCAAATCACCAGGTGATTGTCAACTTGATTCATTGAAAGGTGCTCAGTAACCAAGGAGTTAACTTGCAGCACAGCACTGCTCCAGGCTTTTGCTTTCACTTGGAGGAGGGGGAGGGAAAGAAATGTTCTTTCTTGCCCATGTATGCTGGGCGTGAATGCAGTACAAGAAGAGCTGAAGGTCATGTCTATGGACTTGTAAAGCCCTTGTGGATGTTTAGGTTGTTTTTTTGTCACCTCTTTTGCTTTTTTCTGCAGTACAAGTAAAACTTTGCCAATTCATTCCTCTGCCTTCCAGAGTGCCAAAGGAAAAGAAGGAACAGCAAGCAGTAAGGATGGGAAGAGCCACTTTAGTGGGTTAGTAGCGGGTGAGTCGAGCTCCCTGCAGCAGCGTCAGAAGCGCTTGCAAGAGCATGGGAAGGAAAGGAGAGAGCTGCTGTCAAAAGGGACCTCTCAGGTACTGGGCAACACTGTGAGACTGGGCAGTGGAGGGCTGGTGTTTTCTGTTGTTAGTTATGCTGGATGGTATGACAGATGCAAATGTTCCAGTTAAGCTTCTGGTTTGCTGCTCAAATCAGCTGTATCAAAGGTTAACCTCTGTAGTTAATCAACTCCTTCCACTCTCAGATTATTTCTTTGTCCCTACATGGGACTCAGTGCTGACATTTCAGATAGAGTTGCTGTTTGTCATGATGTCAACGGCCTTGTGTTCAAATACTTTTTTTTATAATCCCCTTAATGGCAGTGACCATGGCTCTTCCATCCCTCAGTGGTGCGCGACTGTAAGATGATTTGAATACTTAATCTTTAAATAAATAGATGAGAAATGCTGTTTCAAACAGTCATGCAGCATGGATTTCTGAAGCTTTCTCTTTCTGTCAGCTACATTCTCATGCTGGTTTGTGCATGCTCTGGGTGGACAGCAAAGAAGTTACAAGCTTTCCTGGATAGGAGTGGAAATGTATCCCCACACAAAACTGCAACATGAAGGATGTCATGCCTTCTAATATCATGGTAAAGGGCTGGGAGCACCTCTGTCAGGAGGAAAGGCTGATCAATTTGGGTCTGTTCAGCCTTGAGGAAAAAGATACTCAGGGAATATGATCAGTGCCTATAAATATCTAAGGTGTGGGAGGCAAAGGGACAAGGCCAGACTCTTTTCAGCAGTGCATGGCAATAGAACAAGGGGAAATGGCCACAAACTGAAGCATAGGAAGTTCTGCACAAATGTATGGAAGAACTTCTTAACAGTAAGGCTGTTGGAGCACTTGAACAAACTGCCCGGGGGGGCTGTGGAGTCTCTTTCTCTGGAGATGTTCAAGACCAGCCTCTACAATTCTGTGATAATAAAACTGCATTTGAAGTTAAACTGCTGAAGGTCAGTGAACTGCTGCTGTTCACCTGCATGTTGTCTGGCTTTCAGCAGCCGTGTGGTTTCTGAAACTGCACTGGAGGAACAATGGCAGCATCTCTGCCATGTTTATATTGGCTGTATAAGCAAGTCCCCTGGGGGAGAGGCAGTGCTGAGGGACTGTCACTTATCAGCTGATACATGTGGCTGTTCTGCATGGGGCACACTGCCTTGGAGAGGGATATTATTCCATCAGAGTGTTGCAGGCTGAGAGAGAACTTTGTTCTTTGTGACTTATCTAGAAGACTTTCTTAAACTAGTCAGAACATTGCAGACCCCCACTGCCCAGCAAGTATCCTTTGACTTCCCTCTTGCTGTGATGCTCTGGTTAAGGCAGCAACTGGTTAAGGCAACAGTTTCCTGCCTTTGCAGAAGTTGTGTCTGGTCCTCTTGGCAGAGCTGATACGATATGAGCAAAAAGGAAGCTGAAAGGCTGTACTGTTTCTTTGACTTGAGTGCCATTCATTGCTAGTTATCTCCCCACATTTAACTGTCACAGAGCGAGGCATTCTTGGATTTCCTTCCCAGTCTTTTCCAGTTCTGTGAATTCAGATGACTTAATTATGCAGTGTTTGACCTTTTGCTCAAGATATGTCACTACTAGTGTATCCTTGACTTATTTATAGGGAGCAGAAATCCATTACCATGCAGACTCTTCAGGGATTTTTATTGTCAGAGAATGGTGCAGATAAGGGTGGTTTGCAGATATTTTATGGACTCGTGCTCTGTGTCCCCTCCTAGTGACATACTGCTTTCAGAGACTTGTGTGTGCTTGAATGGATATCTTGACTCTTTTACATTCCTTCAACTCTTGAAAATCCAGTTGTTCTAACGCTGTCTGTCCTGTCAAAGAGATTTTGAGCTTCTGGACTTGTGTGTTGACTCTACAGTTGTCATTAGTTGGCTGCATTGATTGCCATATTATGCACAGGCTAAATATGTAGCAGACAAGCATAGTCCATCCACTGTGGCTTACCATCCTCTAAGAGCTTTTGTGAAGATTGAGCTGTATGTTAGGAAGTCATAAGTAATTATTGTATTACGCGCTGTAGGTTGATGTACAATTGCAAGTCTGTGCTTGAATAGTGTCAAATGAGCCTCTGATATCATCTGGGGTATGCTGAACAGAGATGCTGCAGTTCCTTTGATCCTTATAGGAAACTGTATGACTGAGTATGTTGTAGGGGTGGATAGGAGACTCTACAGGAGGTCATATTGAATGGGACAGTTGTGCAGTTCACTATCCCTGTGCTCAGGAAGAAAGTCCCTTGGCAGAAAAGGAGTTGAGCTGGCAATGCTTCTGTTTCAGTATAGCAGCTTCTTTGTTATTTCTCTCAGTGGATAGTGTGGCTGAAAAAATTGACCTGGAGATGCTGCTTCCTTGTATTTCACACAGGGTTTCTTCCTACAGGTTCAGAGTGCTGAGAAGAAAGCAGACATTAGCACATCTGAGCCAGAGCCATGCTCAGAGCCACAAGCTGACCAAGCAGAGACTTCAACCAAGATGCCTGCCAGCACTGCAGAGTCTGTTGGGGTCCGGCAAGAGCAGCCTTTCATTGTCCTGAGCCAGGAGGAGTATGGGGAGCACCACTCATCTATTATGTACTGCAGGTAACAGACTGGCAGGAGAGGGCTCTTTCCTAGAAACCTCTGCAGAGGACCAGCCATGTCTGGCCTCTTTCTGTGCTGAGAGTGGACAAAGATTTTTGTGATAGGAGAATGTCAGCTGGGAGGAAATTCCTGTGAAAGCACATGTTTTGCTTAAGGTCATTATGCTTTGTATGTGAAGCTGGAGCACTTTGTTGAACTGATTGCGGACTAAATGAGAAAGTGCAATGAGGTTCTGATTCCTGCAGTAGGAATTGGAGCCTGTGTGGCCAAATGAGAAAAGATTAATGGGATATGTATTTACATCTAAGAACTTCAGGGAGGAAAAATATCCAATCCGTTTCTTTCTGCACATAGGGTTGATTGTTCTGGACGGAGGGTGGCCAGCTTGGATGTGGATGGTGTCATCAAAGTGTGGTCTTTTAACCCCATAATGCAAACTAAAGCTTCATCTATTTCCAAGTCTCCTCTGCTGTCTCTAGAATGGGCTACCAAACGTGATCGGCTGGTGAGTAGCCCTGGAGACTTCAGAGTCTCATTTGATTTGGAGCTCTGTTGTTATGTTTCACATTACCTTCTAGGTGGCAGCACTGCAGATAAAATCAACAGAATAGTTAGTTTCCACTGGAGGGAGAATTGAAACCTGTAGGGTCTAATGAAAGCTGGAGAGTGAGATGTGTGCTTTGTGTATTGTGCATGAAATTCAATACTGTTTGCCCTGAAACATAACTTTCTGAGCTGCAGTGCTTGAACAGCTGCAGCATAAAGGGCATCTCCTTTGAGAGAATTGCCTTTCTGCAGACTGTTGCTTGTAAAAGCAGGCAGAGGCATTGCAGCCCATGGGAGACCTGCAGTGGGGTGCTGTGGAGCTTCATTCACACCCTGAGCCAGAAATAGGAGAAAACAAAGGGTGTGGTGTTGGTATCCTGGCTTTTGTGCAGCTGTGAAAATGGATCTGTGGCTGCTTTTACACTGGTGCCTTCCACAGCCAGGGGTCAGTACTTGCATAAGGGTTTGAATGCTTGATAAGTATCATGGCAGTTTAAATGTTTATTTCCCATAACAATTTCCCTCTAATTCTGTTACGAGAGAGGGCTCTTAAATGATGTGGTGTCTGTGCAGCTGCTAATATTGCTTCTGTTTTGTGGATTTTTTTTTTCCTTCTATAGAAAGGTTCTTCCTGAAATATGTGGGGATGCAGCAGCAATTCAGGCTCTGAAGCGAGGAGGCTTTTGCTTACTTCATTTTCCTTAATAGTATATCCTCAGTTACTTCATGTTAAAACTGTAGCACCACTGGGAGAAGATGTATGAGTCCTTCTGAATAATTTAATTCTTCCCTGGGTGAAAGGCTGTGGTTTCTTCTTGGCTTTCTCTTCAAATCAGACTGTGGATTCTGTGTTATGATTCCGTTGCTCCTCTACATGTATGGTTTGAACCATATTCCAGAAAGGGGCTTGTATTTATCTCTGTGCTTGTCAGGCTCTTTTCTCACCCTGTCGGGAAAGGAAAGCAGTGTTTTTACTCCACTTCCTGTGGCTTTACAGTTGTCTTAATCAGCATGATATGAACAGAAAGACAGGATGTACCTGCAGGAGTTATGTATAATCAGAACGCATGAATTGGGGGAAAAGAAGTATTACTGTTATGGTGTTGGCAGTTGTTGCATGGCATTGTTGTATACTTCCCTCACACTCCTTCATCTTTTCCTTGTTGGCTTCAAGTTACTGCTTGGCAGTGGAGTTGGGACAGTTCGTCTTTATGACACAGAAGCAAAGAAGAATCTCTGTGAAATCAGCATTGATGAAGACATGCCCAGGTAACTCTCACATGCTGATTTATGTCTTTGGTTCTATATGTATGTATACACATGTATATGTACACATACATGCACTTGCATACAAGTATGTGTTTATGTACACATGTATATCTATGTTCATATATCTTGCTGGTTTTGACTGTACAGAGATATTGCAACTGCAGTACCACCTAGCCTTTGTGCAGAAGGCAGTCCCTGTCTGAGCAGAGTAAAACTGGAGAGACCCAAAGTTTGCCTAAGCACATGAATCATGCCCTCCTTTACAGCTCATCTGAGATAGAGGACCTGTCTTCCATGGTCTCCATGGCAGAACGAGGAGCTGAGCGGTCTTCCTGAGTTGGTTGCTGGAGAGAAGCATTTCACACACTCTGCTGTGTTTCAGAATCCTGTCGCTTGCCTGCAGTCCAAGTGGTGCTTCCTTTGTCTGTTCTGCAGCAGCCCAAAGCCCCATCTCCCACATGGACTTCTCAGTAGTCACTTCTGGGGGCAAAAGCATGAACCAAGTTCCTGGGAAGCTGTTACTGTGGGACACTAAAACAATGAAGCAGCAGGTACTTGCTGGGTTCCATTCTTTTCTGTTCTAGGTCTGCTTGCTGAGAATAAATATCTCCTGTTCTAATATGTAGGCTTTCTTTCTAAATTACTCTCACTTCCACTGTGGTGTGAGCATGGTGAGCTTTACTTGTTCATCTCAATCTAGCATGCTCCAGGACTGCTGTAGAGACCAGCTGCCATACAACTGGAACTTGTCTATCTTCTAAACTCTTCTAACCATGTATTCAAGTGCCTCTCAACCTGTTTGTCTGTTTAAGTTAAGAGCTTCTTTCAGAGAATTAGTCTTAAATCATCTCTGTTGCAGTTTAGGTGGATCAGATTCTATCAGTTAATCCTGGTCCCACCCCTCACCTTTGACCTATACTTTCCCTGATGCATAGAAGAATGCAACAAACTTGCACTAGTGCCTGCCAGAAGCTGGTCTTGCAGCTTTAAGGACATTATCAAGATAGCTGCATCTTGGCTGAGGTAAACTGTTGGTCAGGCATCACAGTTAAACACAGCTGTCAACCCTAGAGTCTATGGTCATGAAAGGTATAGGAGCTCAAACTGCAGGAGCTCTTGTTATTTGATATCATCTTCCTTCCCTCCCCTGGAGTATAGCTGCTTAGCATTTCAGATCCATTAGAGGCTTCTAGGCATTAACACAGATTTTTCCCTTCTAGCTGCAGTTCTCCCTGGAGCCTGAGCCTATTGCTATTAACTGCACAGCATTCAACCACAATGGCAACCTTCTGGTCACAGGGGCTGCAGATGGGATTGTTCGTCTCTTTGGTATGTTGGAACTGAGTGGTGAGGTGGTCCCTTGATGTCACTTGCTGGCTGCTGAAGCTCCTGCATCCTTCCCCTTCCAGGAGGGGGAGACAACAGTGCAGTGTGACCAAATGCCAAGCTGGAAGCTGTTTTTTGTCCTCCATAACTGCTCTCAAGAGCAAATTGACAAACTTTCCCTTGGGGATATTGTGTGAAAGCCTTGGTAGGGCTGCTGGATTTGCTTCCCTCAGCAGGAGGGAAACAAAGCTAACTTGCACTTGGGTCACGTCATGTTGGCTATGCTAGAGGCTATCCTGAAAGGATTACTGTTTGAAGGCAAAGACTTCACACAGGTCTTTCTTCACTGGACAATGTCAGATTGTCAGATTCTGATCTCTTTAGCTTATCCTTGTGATAAAGGCAGCTGGAGCCTTCCTTCTTTGTGAAAAAGGATCTGCTTTTTCCACAGTGGCTGAGCTGCGAGGGCTACATAACCATATAGGTGTGAGGACAGAGGTAGCAGCAGCTGTGGGAGTGAACAGGATAGCAAGAGCTGGAGGAGAGTAAAGGTGGCAGTGTGTCTATGGTACAGAATGAGTGCAGTTGACACAGCTCTAAAGCTGGAGGGAGCAGTGGCCAGTTATAGGCAGTGACTGTAGTCAGTGGAATTAAAAGCTACGTGCTAGAGAATAAAGGCAGGATGCTCAGGCTGGATTGTGCTCCCACTGGCTGGAATAGTGTCCTTATTAATGTAAATGGTCTCTCCTCACCCCAGCTCTGTGTGAATACTGGTAATGTTTCGATACTGGTTCTTCCCTCAGATATGCAGCAGCATGAGTGCGCCATGAGCTGGAAGGCACATGATGGGGAAGTCTACTCCGTTGAGTTTAGCTATGATGAGAACACGGTCTACAGCATAGGCGAGGATGGCAAGGTAAGCTCTGGGTGACTTCCATTGGTCAGCTGGTGGAAAGATCCCTTTGTGAGTCCTCTCCTTTGGGTGTTTTTATTGTTATGCATACCATATGAAGCTGCAGGCTGGTAACTGTATTCTTACATGTGCAGCACCACCCAGCTGTATTTATTTTCTGTAGAGGTAGATGGTGGCCAGAAAGTGTATTAGCAGCTGAAGATGCTTTGGACCTTGTATGCAAACCCTGCTCTTGGTGAAATGTTTCCTTCCTAGGGAATCCAGGCAAAGATGACCTTTCTGTGCTCCTGACATCACCATATTTGAGGTCTGAGACTTCCTGGGGAGCAGATCCTTGATAACTTAGCATGAACTTCCTTGCAAGTAGCTCTCAATTGCTTATAATAAAAGCTTTGATTTCTGTAGGTCCAAAGTCTCTAGCAGTAGAGGTTTGGCTCAGGCCAGAGAGATTCTCTGGTGATACGGGTCCTTGGCTGTTGAAAGTTGAATGAAATCCCAACAGGATCCTGCCTGTATTATGGCAATACTCATATGCAGCAGTGCTTATGAAACATAATGCATGTGTGTGCCTGGGTGGTAGGCACACTTGCTGCCTCTGCAGCTCATGTTTTATAAATACAGCCACTTAAAGCTGTGGAAATGCTGTCTTCTGTTTGTGTGAGATATCCCCCTCTCTTAAAAATGATGAATGGCCCCTCTATGTTCATCCCAGTCATTTTAACTGTGGGCTTTTATAATCTGTTTTTTCTACTCTAGTTTATTCAGTGGAACATCCACAAAAGTGGCTTGAAGATCTCAGAGTATGCTCTTCCCAGTGAAGCTACAGGTCCCTTTGTGCTGTCTGGTTACAGTGGATACAAACAAGTCCAATTCCCACGAGGAAGACTTTTTGCCTTTGACTCTGAGGGGAACTATATGCTGACATGTTCTTCAACTGGGGGAGTCATTTTTAAGGTAAGTCCACAGAATGATGAGCAACTCCCTTTTGCATCCATACAAAGTTTGTAACAAGGCTACGACTTGCTTTGTGAAACCTGCTGTTCAGTTTGATGTGTAGCCTGTACTGCGTGCATTTTAGCATTGTGTGCTGTTCAAGCAAGTGTTTGAACTCCAGGAGTGATAGTCCTTGGTGCTATGTGCCCAAGACAAAGGCTTCTTTTGTTTATTGAGGTGTGACTGCTCAGTGCAAGATGCGACTGATGCTTATCTGTAATCTGTATCACATGCTTGCTATGCTAGTCCCAGACTGTTTTCTTCATGTGTGCACAGCACTGAAGTAAGAATAATCCTGAATGGTTCCAACCCAAACTGATCACAGCCTGCCTTCTTTTGAGTCAGTGCACATCAGAATAAGCCATTACATGTCAGTTTAAACAGAATTTTTACTTAGCAGCTGGGACATTCAGAGCACCTGAATTAACATGAGCTTAAACCTGCATGTTGCTTGCAACCGTGCTCTTAGCCTGTCATGTTCAGTTACTACAGCTTAGCTGATGTCAGAAGCTGAGCTGTTTGAAACCATGTGCTGCTGTCTTGAGATGGAAAAAACTTACTTCCTCACGTGTGCTACATAAATATAAACATATACAATTAAACAGACAAAAGTATGCTGATAGGGATATGGAGTATGTAGCATGCTTTGGGTTCTCCTGTGGGTACACTGCCCCTGCTGCAGCAGCTTGCCTTATTAAATCCTTGTACCCTTCTTGTTGTAGTTGAATGGTGAGGACAAGGTCCTGGAGAGCTGCCTTTCCCTGGGAGGACACCGAGCTCCTGTTGTCACAGTGGACTGGAGCACAGCCATGGACTGTGGGACCTGCCTCACTGCCTCTATGGATGGGAAGATTAAGTTAACAACCTTACTGGCTCAAAAGTCTTAATTGGAGCTGTGTTGAAGGAAGAGAGCAGCAGAACTGGGGGGGAAAAAATGAACGAACAAACAAAGTGTTAACTCCACAAGAACAAACTGCATGGGGAAGAAGGCATACCACAATCACTCTTTTCATTTTAGCTTTTGCCTCTTGGCAGATGTTAAATACACATGCCAAACCACTGTGCAGTAGAATGCTGATCTGGGACTGCTTCAGTGGCAGCAGTGAAAAATAGGGCTTCACTGACCCCTTATGGCAGCTAGGCTCACTCTTTGGGGGGGGGTCTCAAAGTAGCACATGGTTAGGAGGCTGCTGGAATCGTGTCAGGGCCTATGCAGAAGGTGAAGCTGGAGAAGGCATATGTGAGGCAGTGCTGTGTGATGACATGGATGGCTCAAACTGGAAAAGGTAGTGCAGAACCAGAGTATTATTTGGGTTTAATGTTTTTTGTTTTGTGTTGTTGTTGTTTTTCATAAAAAGAAAATACTCCCTTGCATTTAATTCCTGTGCTCTGATCATCTATTGCTATAAAGTGTGGAGGATGGCTGGGGCAGAGATGTGCCAAGAACAGGCTCCTGTGCGGAGAAAAGACTTTTGTTTTCACCAGGTGCTTCCTGCACTGATGGTCTCTCAGAGGGGGCTACCAGTACCAGTCATCCAGGAGCAAAAATAGCTGCATTGCTTGGATGTATTGTGTTATTTGGCAATATCTGCCGGGAATTGCAGAAGGGATCCTGAGTCAGACCTTTTGAAATGCTTGCGTGAGAGATCAGAAACTACATAATGCCTGATGTATTTGATGGTAGGTAAGAAGGCCAGAACCTGGCCTGGGCCTTTCTGGTTCAGCACAGGCAGCTGATGCTCCTGGAGCGTTGATGAATAGTTGGTCTGTCAGCCAAATGGGCAATGTGCTGATCTGCAGAAGTGAGCTGAGTGCAGAGGGCTGCTCTGCTGGGAGGGTGGCAGGGCATAGCTCCTGGGTTAATAAGATGATGTCAGTGTCATTCGTTAAAGGAGGGGGGAGAAAATGCACTTCTAATCTCTGTTTCTGGAGTCAGAGTGTCTTTGTGCAGTGAAACAGAGCACTGAGTGACGTTCCAGTGGAGGTGTCTGGAAATAAAAGCCTCTTGCTGAGCCCCCTCTTCTTCTTTGGACTCTGTCAGAAGCCCTGCCAGGATTCAGCTCGAGGCTGAAGTACTCAGTATCACCCCCACATGTCATAGGGGAAGGCAGTAAGGTTTTCATAAGGAAGGCAGGTTTTACTAAGAAGGCAGTTAAGGCCTTACTTTTGTTTTGTTGGGGAACTGAGGGGATGGGGAGCGCAGCCAGCTTCTAGACTAGGCAATAATGGCACCAGCCTTTTCTAAAGGCAGGAAACTCAGTGGAAAGCTTTGGGGCGGTCAGGGCAGGAATGAGGCATTGCTGTACGGGTAGCGGTACCCAGAAAAACCCTGTAAGGCGTTGGCGATGCGCGAGGCGGGCCGGGAGAGGACACTCGCGGGCCGTGCTGCGGCGCGCAAGATGGCGGCTGTGCCCAAGATGGCGGCAGCGCGGCGGCGGCTGCTGCCCGCCTGGATGGGGGCTGCAGGGGAAGGCGAGCGGCGGGCGGGGGTGCCGGGCCGGGTGTGGCGGCGGAGGCGGCAGAAAGCGGCGGCGGCGGAGCCCAGGTAGTGCTGCCGGGCGGGGGGAGGGTGGGCAAGGCTGGAGCGTACACCGCTACGAGCTGTCCCGTTGTGATACCCAGGGCCGCGACCGTGTACTGCATGAACGAGGCGGAGCTGGTGGAGGTGGCGCTGGGCGTGCTGGCCGAGGTGAGCCCGCAGCTTCCCTTCACCCCGAGCACAGCGGCCTGGCCGCGGCTGAGGCCCGCAGGGGCGGCCCTCTGGCGTGGCCCTGCGTGGGGACGGCTGATGGTCCTTGTGTCAGAGCTTGCAGTGCGAGGGAGCTGAGAAGAAGGCCTGCAGCGGGAGCAAAGAGGAACAGGACCTTCAGCAAGTGGAACAGGAGCTCCAGGCAGCACCAAGCCAGGCTCCCGGAGGCACAGCCAGCACTGAGGAAGGCAGCGACCGCAGCCCAGGCCCTCCATCTCCACCTGGTGCCGGTGCGGATGCAGAGAGGACTGGCCTTGATGACTCTGAGGATGATGCTCTGAAATACGTCAGGGAGATCTTCTTCACTTAGCATTGCACCTACCACAGCTGTGCACACAAGGACAGGGTTGGGAGGGCATAGCCCATCAAGAAGGAAGGTTGGGTACCCTCAGAGAGGGCATTCCTGGGTCATGTGTCAGGCAGTGTCCTGCTGGTCTCCCTTACCACACATTGTGTCACTGTGACACTACAAACCCTCGCACACAGCAATAAAAGGACTGAAGGAATGCAGTTGCTGTGCAAACTCAAGGATGGTGATGCGTGCTGGACACTAACAGGAGCCTGAGCTAAGTCCAAGCACATCGTGAGCTCCAAGCTTGTGTTGGTGGGGCCAAACACAGGGCAGTAAAGAGGGAGCTGCATACTTGCTATGGGCATGAACTCTCTGTCACCTAAGCTGTGGATCAGCAGCCTACCTGGGAGTGGGATGCCTCTGATGCCAGCTGCTGGAAAAATCAAGGTTCAGTTTGCAGTGAGAACATTCCAAGGAAGATTCCAACCACCAGTAAGGTGGTTCACAGGATATCCCATGTTACTTGGAATAAAGCCTTGGAGAAACAGGCTTTTTTTGTAAATACCTGCTTAGCTTCAGTGGAGAAGAACTAAATAAACTTTTTTTCCTTGTTTTTACTTGACTTCTAATTTCAAAACCCAAAAGAAGCCCTGGGAGCTGGAGAAGAGAATCTAGGAAGAGAAAACAAAGTGGAACTCATGGGTTGATATAAAAAAAAAAAAAAAAAAAACTATTTACTAAGACAGAAAAGGAAGAGAAAATAGTAATGACAGTAATGTGTATTTACAAAACAAGGGATGTACAGGGCAATTCTTCGCTTCTTGATGACCACTGTCCAGGCAGTCCCCAAACAGCAGCTGTCCCCCTAGCCAGCTCCCTGCTGCAGTCACATGTTGTACACATTGCTGCCTGAACACATCAGAGTTGCTGAGGTTTTGAAGTTCCCTTGGGCTAAATTTAGATGAAACAGCAGCAAATTATCGGTTAAATATTTCTTTATATCCCACGACAATACATAGCGCAAGATGCAAAGTACTTCTGTATCTGCATGTCTTCCAATTTAGTTGGGGGTTGTAGCCACATTGTCCCTTATGTTGGTCACATAGGTCTCTTTTGCAGTAGGGCAACTTGCCTAGACTTGCATGTAGTGGGGTAGGACTGACTGTCCTTATGCCACACCTTCTTTGGCAAGTCTCTTTCTCTAGATCTGACTGCAAAATCAGCATGTGATTTCCACTCTTGCAGCTAAGCAGTGCGCCCGTATTTGAGAAAGAGAAGCATTTATAGAAGTTTTCCACAGTATGTGGATATCCCTTTTATATTAGTATGGGATATCCTCTTGATCAGTTTAGGGCAGCTCTCCTGATTCTGTCCCCTCCCAGCTCTGTGTGTCCCCTCAGTCCCCTTGCTGGCAGGGCAGTACGAGAAGCTGAAAAACTGAAGCATCTTTAGCTCTGCACAGCACTGCTCAGCAACAACTGAAACATCAGTATGTTATCAGAACTGTTTTTATCCTAAAGCCAAAACACAGCATTGTAGCAGATTAACAATAAAGAAAATCAACTCTATCCCAGCTGAAACCAGGATGCTGAATGTGAGCACTTGGACTAAGGATCCTGCCAGTGATTAAAGCTGTAGCGTGATTACTGTTCTAAATCACATCGTCCTGCATCTTTATTTTCAGATTTTAATGGGCAAGGCCTCCTCAGTGAAAGGGCTTTGATGTGGGTTCATGTGCTTGGCCCAGGTGGCGTGCATAGTGATAGTGAGAATCTGGAGCAGAATTAGAGCCAGAATCCCAACCAGTGCCAGAAAGCCCCCAGTGAAATCGGAGGGGTTAATCCAAGGTGAGGTTTGGAGGAGAAATATACCCAGGCCTCCAGATAGGAGTAACATTTTGGTGATAAGTATGATGAGCAATACCCTCCAGCCTTCTGCCTTGTCTATGCACCTCACGTTTGCAAGGAAAAGTGGGTAGAAGAAGCTGATGACTGAGCACATGTAGACACAGACCCTGGCCAGTGCTATTTGTAGCCAGCTGATGCCCATGGCCTGCAGATGTCTGACTTCCAGGCACTGCAGCTTTCCATCTGTCTCGTTCCACAGGCAGAAGTTGTAAAAGCCAATGCGTTTGTTGGGGAGGTCGACCAGGTTCCCTGCTTCCACCAGCAGTGCGTAGATCATCAGTCCCAAGGTCGTAGCAACCTCCAGGATGGTGAGTGCACAGAGCAGGTGCCCCGTGTACCTCCAGCGCAGCAGAGCTGTTCCATGGCCCACATGCTTTCTTGATACCATGGTGAAGTCTGCTGTGGGGCCACTTGCTGCGAAACATGAAGGGAGGGAACCCTTTGGTTATAGTACATGGTACCTTTCCAAGGAGAGCTCTGAGCTTGTCAGAGAGAATTCAGCACTCCCCCTGCACACGGAGCACGAGTGTTTCTGCCCTGCTCTGGCTGTGCTTCCCAATGTGTTAGAGGAGATAGGAGATGAGACCAGTGTGGTTCCCTTATCTCTACACATGCCCCATGCACCATGGCTTCCCACTGAACAAGACAGGAATGTATCAGCAGGCAAGAGAAGCGCTGCAGCCCAGTAAGGAGGGGGTTAAGAGTTATCCTGAGAAAATGCTTCTTATTTAGTTCTGGTCAGACGAGGACATCCCTTGTGATCTTTGGACGGCTGAGCAGAATGCAGGCATGAAAGAGTCTGAAGTGCAGCTTTACCCCCAGCCCCCACAGCCCTAGTACACCTAATGCCACCAGTGCCCCACTTTCCACATGCCCCCAAGGCCCCTGCATCCCCTTGAAGATCTGAGCACAGCAGGGCCAGTCACCCTTACCCCTGTCCCCACAGGAAGGCAGGAACGATGCACCTCTGCCCTGGTTGCCTGAGGAGAAATGCCTACACAGGTGGGCAGCTGTGACATCACCAAGGGGCACCCCAGACCCAGCTGCATCTGCCCACCCACATCTGCTGGGGCCCAGGGAGGTGGGTGCAATAGACAGACCTACGACCGCCATCTTCCTCCCTCCTCTGGCTGGTAGCTTGATAAATGCCTGCTGCACTCCCAGAAGTGTAGGCTGTCCTCAGTGCCTTCCTGCAAGCTGCTTCTTCACGCTGAAAAACAGGGAAGTGGCATCAGGAAGGGGTATTGCTGGCTGCAGAGGCAGACAGCATTGCAGTACCGGCCACTTTGGTCTGCACAGGAGCACCAACACGGGGTAAGGAGCTCAAGACCTTGGCTTCATGCTTGAGGCTCTGCAAATAACCCCTTTGTTGAGTTTGCCAAGCATTCTCTCCTATGAATCATTTACCAGTTCCATCAAGAGGCTCACAGTGTGGTCCTGCTATCTTCTCTCCGCTGTCAGTTGTGCTATTTTACATCATCCCAACGTCCTGGGTGTCCACAGCCAACCTTCCTACGCTGTGCTGCATGCACTCCCATCCCATGGACACTTGTGGATGTGGTACAGTTTCTCTGAGTTTTAGAGCACCTGGAAGGACTCTGCTCATACCTCTGCCCACTGCCTGGCAGCACTGCTGGTGACTAGAGACCCTTCTGCATCCCCCTCCCACCCACCTGCATGTTTGAGAGCAGGACATCTACACTAGATGCGTACAGAGATAAAAAAATCATAGGATCATAGAATCGTTTGAGTTGGAATGCACCTTTGCAGGTCATCTAGTCCAACTCCTCTGCAATGAACAGGGTTACAATGGCTAGATCAAGTTGCCCAGAGCCCGGACCAGCTTAATTCCATCTCACATCTCTCTCCCCACTACAGCTATAGCTAGGAGGAGCACTCACAGCACGGAGAGAGTCACAGGATCCAAACAGGTCTGCTCCTTCCCCAGGTCAGTGCCTCACTTCTTCTTGTGGCCTCCCTTGGAGCTCTTCATGGCGGACTTCTGGAGAGGCTGGAAGGCCACACAGAGGATTCTTGCTGTCCTGAGCCTACTACAGAGACACAGAAGACCAGGAAAACATAAACACTTGAGCTGGAAGGGACCTTTAAAGACCATCTAATCCAACTTCCTGCAATGAACAGGGACGCCTATGGCTGATCAGGGTGCTCAGAGTCTGGTCCAGGGCCAGGATGATGTACAGTAAGAATAAAATTTCATCAAGAATATCTGACGAACCCCTTGATAACTTACTAAGAATGGCAACCACTGCCATCAAACTAGACTGATGCATTAGTTTCACAAAAACAAGGTCAAATATCCCACTACTTTTATGGTTCTGTTACTCTTTTTATGTTTTCAATAGGAAAATGTGGGGAAAAAAAGTGCCTTATATACATTAACTGTATTTCCTATTTTATATGTGGCTCAAGACAAGTCCTCTTCACACAGTGCAGCCCCGAGGTTGGACATCCATGCTCTACATGAATGTCGTAAGGAAGGCAGGCTTACAGGAGCATGGGGTTTCTGCTTAATCATCCCGTGTCATCTTCTATTCTCCCACCCCCAAACAAACAAACAAGCCGACCAGGAATTAAAAGTCGTACTATCGCATTTGCCACACAAGGAAGCAAATTTAGATGCTTAGCAGGTTCATGGAAAGGTTTGCAGAGGTAGAGGAGAGTCACCTCAGTGTGCCCATGCTGCTGAGTGATCACTGTAGGTATGATGCCCCCTGGAACCCCTGGTCCCTGCCTTCTCGTCTCCTTGCAGTCTCACATGTCTCAGGACCTGTTTGTCCTTTCCCAGCAGTGCAGTCCCACTCCCTCCTCGGGCAGATGTAGCTTTGCAGCCTCCCACTGCCCGCAGATCTCCCTGTGCTAGTGCCCTGTGCTAGCTGGGGAAGAGAGTGCGTAACGCAGAGAAGGCACATAGCCTGGATACGAAGCCAAGGCCTGGCAGCCCGCCAGCGGTGCAGGCGCAGTATTGGTGAGCCCGCAGCCTGGTCCCAGCTGACTTGGAGGCAGCCTGGCGGAGAAGCTGGGATAAACAGGAAAGAGCTGTCACCCACATGCAGCTGAGGTCTTTCGCAGACAGCCCCTTTGCCTCTCAGCCCATGACTTTTGGACAGGAGAGCCTGTGGCTCTACGAGAGCGGTGCAAGTGAGCAACCCATGCGTGGCTGGCCCCCAGCTGGCTCCTCTGCTGTGCCTTAGGGTGGATGCTGCTGGAGCTCCATGCCTCAGCTCTGTGCGTCGGGACCCGGAGCTGCCTAGGGTGTCTGGGCAACACGGGGCTCATTGGGATGCTGGTATCGGGATGGCACGTGCCTTCCCAATCTCTGTTTGCAGGCAGGGAGCACCTTCCCCTCAGTGAGCTGCAGGTGGGCAGAGGGAGCAAGACAGGAGGCATGCAGGTCTGGCCTTGGGGCAGGGGGAGCTCCTGGTGATCCCCATGCAGGGGCACACAGCTGTGCAGAGCCTAGAAGCAAGAGGCTGGCAGTCCCTCACAGCTGGGGAAGGGAGGCTCCCTCCTCAATGCCAGCACCTGACAGCACTGCTTGTTCCCTTGGCAGCTCCCCCCATTGCCATGGCATTGCAGGGGTGGGGGACACCGCTGGAGGATACTTACAGGTTGCCCATCAGGATGAGTGCGGAGCTGAAACAAGCTGCAGAGCAGATCCTGCCTGTGGCTGCTGTCAGGTCCTGTGCTATCTGAGCTCTGAAGTACAACCCCTGTTACGCAAGCCTTTATGCCTTCTGCTTTCTGTTTTGGTTTAGAGGGTTCTGGGATCCTGATGCTGTGCTCCTCCCAGATACTGCGTCATAAAAAAATGTGAGAGGAAAGAACGCAAGCCAAGCCGCCACTGTCTCAGCTGGGCGGAGAGTTGCACTTTCTTTTCCTGGCCCTACCAGCTGTTGTGTATAACTGACTGGGTAATGGGAATCGTGCTGCTAGAGTGACTTGGGCAGCTGTGGGGGCCAAGAGGAGTTCGCTTCATTGGAATACTTGTGTAGAGATGACCATCTGTAGCTGTGTTGTGGGTGCTGTGAAGCTGACGCTTACATCACCAGTTCTGTGTTTCTGAGTTCCTGGTGAGTCACTGCAAGCTTAGCAGAAGTTGGCAAGAAAAGATCTGGGTTTGTAGCCCTGCACCTAAAGCTGCTTATTCAGCACCTGTGTGCAAAACCACTTCCTTCTCTCACACCCGATTTCTGATCCCTTTTCCTATTTGTACGCCTTCAGCTTCTGCTTTGCAGCCCGACTCCTGGCTAACATTGTCTCTGCCAGCTGCAGTTTGCAGTGTGTGTGGAGTCATTTTGGTGTTAAGGATCTGGATCAAGGTGGTTCTGATCACAAGTGGATTGGGCAAGGATTTTGATGGGGGAAATCAGAGGGAAAGGGCTTGCAGCAAATGACCTCTAGCAGGCCACAGCTGCTGAGCTGACTGTGGTGAATGACCTGGCTGCAAAGGGAAGCCTTGGAGGTGAACATGGCCATCATCTGGACATTGTGGTTGCCAGCTGGGGAATTGAGGAATGTGCAGAGACCGCTGAGGTGAGACCTCAGTTCCACTGTGGACACATGCATTGGCAGGAGGCAGGTCTGTGCTCTCAAGCAGGGCACCACACCATTTGGCCTCATCCCACTTTTCAGCCATTCAGGAAGGAAAGTGATGTATGGTCTGGGTCAGGTGGTCAGCCAGCTCCTTCACTTGTGTCTGACTTGATGTCAGTATCCACAGTACCTCACGTTGTATTGGGGTCCTGTTGGCTGGAGCAGTCAGGATGACTGCCACAATGGGCCCACTCTGTCAACTAAACAGGCCATGCATGTCACATCACAGCACTTCTGGAGCCACCGTCCTCCAGGGGTGGCTGATGCCCTCCCCATCTTCTGCACCTCAGCCCTCGTGAGTGTGAAACCTGGCCATGCATCCTGGCTTTAGTCTTTGCATATGCCTCCATCTGTCTGGCCTTCTCTGCACTGCTTGGGATAATAAATCCAGTATTTGGGAATGTTATTCTTGGAGTGTGGCATCTTTCTGGCCCTCGCTAGTTTCCCAATTGCACACTGATGTCAGGTCGTTCCTCAGTGATCCCTGAGGAGTTTTGTGTCTCCTCCCCTGCAGAGCCTTGGACTCTGGTGCTTGTAATGCCTTCTGGGATCCCAGCGACACTAGAGTCCCAGAAGCTGGCAGTGACCCTGCTACCCATGCCTAAGGGAATCTCCACGGAAGAACTGTGTTCTCTTTAGTTATTTGAAGAACCTGTCAGCTCTATATAGTACCACCCCACTGTAATAAACCTGGAGGATTACTGTGGGACTTCATAGGCTGGTGAGAAGAAAGGTTAGAATGTACTTCACATTTTTCCACACTGTTTGGAAATCACTTTTATTTGGAAGAAATAGTAAAATTACAAATTTTATCTTGACTGTAATCTGCTGGTAACTATAAATAAATAAATCTTGGTGAAACTGAACCAACTGTATGCTTCTCTTCCTATAGCTATCACGATGAGGTAACTGAGAAGCTGAGAGCTTGTCTTGGACTTGAGTCCAAGGTAGTGCAAAGCTAAATGGCTTTGTGTTGTCTGCATGTCTGCTGAATGTAGGACTCTGTGAGGCTGAATCCTATTCCATTTGGGTATCAGATGTGGCCAGTTCTATCTTCTTGAAGAGAAAAATAATTCAGACTTCATTTATTACTGGCAGGTCTAGCCCAGCTCCTCTCAAATGCTAAAAACTCAATGGCCCTGATTTTGCAACAGTCAGTTATAATTTACACAGTTAAATGGAGCATGCGATGGAGACAAGCTAGAGTGAGGAAGACTGCTAAATTGCTTAAGGGATAATCCTAAGTACTACACAATATAAAGGAGACAAAACTTAGTACCTGTTTAAAGAAGCATATTTTTTGTCTCTTCTTCCAGATATCTGTGCAGTGCTGTACACCTCGAGACAATGCAAACTATGCAGGCATATGACTATAATGAGTAAAATGCTACCCAGGTCCGTAAGGAAACATGAATGGCCATCCTGGCTTAGACCAGGGGGCCACTTATCACAGCAGTCTTCAAGGTGACTCTGACTCTTTGTGGTTGCTGAGGAGGAAGTAGAAACAGAACAGACACACACAATACATTTCCTAAGCCCTCTCCTCTGTTCTCTCTCATGTCAGCTGAGGACGTTTCCCAGGCCATATGCAGCCTGTCTATTTAAAAACTCCCAGTGATGTATTTTTAAGGCGCATGTCCACCTGAATCCATGCATTTTTTTTGCACCCACACATCCACAACATCCTTAAGCAAGGAATTCCAAAATTTGTACACAGATTTTGTGTCAGATGGTTTTGCATGTAAAATTTATTTGTTGGTGAAAAGGGAAATGATTCTCGTGGCTTATGATCAGTGAATGGTGGCTTCAGCTGCTCAGTGAATAATCCCTCTCCTTTAGAATCTTAGGAAGACTTCCAAATAGAGTTGAGGTGGGTGGGTGACACTCAGCTATTCATGCAGCTCCTTCTGGAAGTGGACACTGCCCCACCAAATCGGTACGTATCGTTTAACACGAATGATGTTTTATACTGAGGAGACACTCCTACATAAACTGGTTTAAATTTGGGATAATTCTTCACATGGTGAGAGAAACTTCATAAGCACATTAGTCAGCTGTGTGTGAACATTTTTTCAGAAGAAAAGGGCAAGAAGAATTTTTTGTTTCTGCAGGTTATGTACTCCCTCACTGCTAGCCATAATCCATAGTCAAAGTTCTGGGAATTGTCCAAGTAAATCATATAGATGACTCTTTCACATGCCTTTCTTAGCTGAAGAACTGGGGCTCCAAAACACATCCTGATATTTTGCAGCAGGTTGTCTGTTCTCTGCTTGGGGCAGTAAGGGCAGGGAGAGCTGTGATGCGCTTTGTGCCTGGCAGGATTTACTCTTCCTAAACTGTACAGCTTGTCTTGCTGTCCTGTTTCTCTCGAGTCTTCTGGGTTTTAAGGAGAGCCTCCCCGCTTTCCGTTCTTCCTTTTTGGAATTGCTCTTCGCACCATGATCATGACCTGAGTCAAAAAGGAGGAAAAATCAAATCTGCATCAACTACTACCGAGTTACTACTTACTGAAAAAGTACGTGGCTTAGGTTTGTTTCACATGATACTGTGGTGCTGTGGAAGAAACATTTCCTTGACTGAAGGAGAGCCACAGCATAATTCAAAATGTAGTACTAAAATACGGAAGCTTCAGCCCTAGGCAGAGAACCTGTTTCAACTGCTCCAACATTTCCTACATTTCACAGAATCAGATTTTACATCCCTTTATCTCCAGTAACTGCAGAAGGAGAGTAATGCAGGGTCAGAGTCGTTATCCCTCACCACTGTGTTGAGATTTTTCAAACTCTTTTCCATGGGCTGTTCTGAAGGAGGTTAAAGATACTCTGGCCATTCAGTGTCTCAGATGGAAAGCTCCATTAAAGCCAGTTCTGATATCCTCCACAGAACGCCAGATACACGAAGGTGTTTTCCAGGGCTATTATCTGCCAGCTACTGTCTGTCTTACTGCTCTACTAAATCCTACTGTTGAGTATTTTTAGAATAGAACAGTAACTGAGAAACCTTTTAAATACTGAAATGTCTTCTGTGAATAGTTGGAGACACTTTTGCCATTGTGTTTCTTTGTCTTCTGAGAGATCAAATTAAAGCAGGATGAATGGAAATTTTCTCTTCTGGGTTGGATTATGTCACAAAATACACTTTTCCCTGACTCCCGTGGCACAGATGGCTTTTCACAATTGCTGTTAGCATTATGGGTGAGTCTTTCAGAGCTAAAACACACAGAGAGAAGGGCAAAAAATATTTTATTTCCATACAAATTCATGACAAGATATATATACAGATGATGACCTAGAAGACAAAATCATTACAGGTAAAACTCCTGTTCCTTTCCTCTGATGCATTTCATAGAATCAATTTCCTAAGAATCACAGGAGAAAAAAATAGGAGTAATGTATTTCAAATTCTACAGAACCACAAGGCCGTCACACTGCATTAAGGACACCAGTGCCAACATGACGTAGCCCTTATACCACTATCCCTTCTGAGTCAGACAGGAGTACCCATCGTAGAAGCAGCAGAGGGATACCTTGCCATTACAGAAGTAAAGAAAGACACCAAGACATTTCTTCTCTCTTTTATCAGTTGAAAACCTAACTTTTTCAAGCATGTGTAAAAAAAGCCTGAGCTGAAAGGTGCCAAGCAGGAATCCTTGAAATTATTTGTTGTTAACAAACTGATTTGTCTTATTTCACAGGGCGACTCTGTCAGGATCTGCAGCTATCTAACTAGCCAGCTAATTTCACTTTGGACTGTTGCTAAACAACAGCCAAGTGTACAGAAGGTACAGAACATTTGTTCTACCAAGGAATGAACACTCATTGTTAGCATTACTGCCATAAGGTTTTGCAATAGAGTACTGCCTGCACTGTTCGTTGTCAAATTGCCACACCCTAAAAGCAAAGGGAATGCTCTAGTACTGAGCTATGTAACAGAACCAGGACACTATTGTTTTAAACAGATGTACTAAAATTAGTGCATGTCCATTTTGGGCTATCTGTGTCACCTACCCCTTTGTTTTCCCACTGGACCTTTGTCTTCTCACTGTTTCTTTCTGGTTGCATGACTATGCATTCCCTCCCTTCCTCCCTCTCTCTCAAGGCAGCAGAAATCATCCCTTCTTGGAACAGTGCATCAGATCAGTGCCTGCGCCTCTCTGTGCCACTCCAGCAAAGCTGGTGAAAGGAGGGCTATAGGCTAAAGGAGGGGGTCTGGTGCTCTAGGTAGGATGGAGGAGAGAGTGGGACTTATGGAGTACTACAGATACTACATATACCTACGTATACTATATATGTAGGTTTGAATCCCTTGAACTGAATTAAAAAGTAACAGCTGTCTCTCATGATTAAGGGCACTAATTGCTAGGCTACCATAGAGGCTGACAGCTACCCAACCACTTCAGGAAGCGGTGCACACGGCTGCACTATGTGTGGTGTTTGCAAACATCTCCACTGCATGAGTACTGCTATATCGAGCCACGCTGGTCAAGCAATGTGGATGTGAATGGGAGAGAAGAGGTGGTGCCATCTGGTTGATGGTGACAGGTGATACATGCTTGTGAGCTGCTCAGCTGCTAGAGTTCACTGCAGGAGAGCGGCTGAGTCAGAACACGGTGCTCTGGGTTGTGAGAAGTGTCAGAGTCACAGCAGCCGGGGGAGCTGAAAGCAGCACTGCAGCCTGCAGGCTAGTGGTGCTGCTGCATTCAGGCGGCAGCTGAACAGAGGCCCAGCACAGGTGGGATGAAAGTGCCTGAGTCACAGCTACCCTTAGGCTAGAAATTATTTCCTCTCATATACATCTAAGCATCTGCCTTCACTACACACCCTGCTAATTATAACATTTATTTAAAAAACAGTAGGAGAAAAAGATTCTGGCATGCAGTCCAGATCTAAAACCAAAATAACAAGGCAGAAAGAGCCAGGATTTTTTTTTCCTTTCCTCTAAGCAGCCCAATTCCAGGAAAGCCTAGATAGAATGTGATCTGTTACATTTTACCCTTGGGCATAAGACATAATAGGTAGGAACAGTTGTAGCTTAGGAAGAAAGTGATTTGAAGTCTCCCAGGACTGTAAGAACAGCGATCTGTACACAAGTCCATTATCAGTCTTCTATTTTGCAGACAAGCCCTGATAGTCATAATGTTCAAAAGCACAGACACTGCATGTGCTGCAGAAGTCAATCATTGCTGCAGTTATTTGTGCCCAAACTTAGAAGCTGGAAAAGGGAGTGACATTTCACCTCCCCTCTCTCCACAATGCGGGAAACTCATGTGTCTTCCCAGAATCCTTTTCATAAACTAAATGTTCTTCTGCTTCCAGCTACCACAGTGCTTTTTATTTGGTTGGTTGGTTTTGTTTGTTTTCTGATTAAGTTACCCAAGACAACGGCAAGTAGTCTAATAGGGTAGAACAGCTCTGGGTATATTTTGGGGAAAAAAAAAAAAAAAACACACCAGAAAAACAAGGCAGGAATTCAGAAACAAGAACAAAGTCATTGCCAAACTTACTGCTACTGAAAGACATTGGTAGATTTTTAGCATGCACAGTGAGATAAACCTATGAATGCCGACTCATAGTCCTGAGACTAAATTTCAACATCCTTTATGTAGTTAGAGAATAAATAATATATGCTCACATTCCTATGTTCAACTGATGTGTGCTGATATGGCACTATGAGGTAAGGACAGGCATTTTCTTAATTGGGGCATTTCTACTTTACTACTTTCTTTGTAGATTTATTTGTTTTTGTGTATTTCCGAGTACCTGATAGTGGGCTGTGTCATTGCTTTTTGGGTAACTTTGAACACTAAGCATAATAAATATATAAATAGGCATATAAGAGGAAAAGAAAAAAAGAAAAAAAGGAAAAAAAAGACTAATTGAGATTTTAAGAATTAAAATAAATATATAATGCTTACCTTTGTCTACTGGCTGAAGTTCCTGAAACATCTTGTGTTGAATTTCAGTGCCTGGGGTCTGTGAGACCGAATAGAAACACAAACAAGTTATTAATACAATCCAACAGAATGAATAAGAAAAGCATATTATTAGTAAGTCAGCCACCTGATGGCTTGTTCTGGGAGTATACAACTACATTAGGACGGGGGAAGCTTTGTAGTAGGGAAGGGTTTAAGATGCAACAGGCTTTTTCTCTCTTTTTTTTCTTCCAGGCAAAAGGCAAGTTGACAGTTCAATACTCCCCCTGATTTCCAAAGCTCAAAAACTCAGCAATTCCTGCTCATACTTCAAGTTTTTTGGCTGGTCAGCATCTAAAAATAGAATTAGTTTTCTTTTTGGGGAAGTAGGAAAGCCCTATTAGACTCCGTTGTTTTAATTAGGATTTTTAAGTGTTTGCCAACTATAACAAGTCTCACATTTTCTATATAGTTATGTATGATGCTGAATAACAATAATGGAGAAGTGACGTGTTTAGAACAGATTAATTCCATAGGGTAGTAGCTAGGCCAGCTGAATATATGTGCTGAGTACCACCTCTAAATGGCAGGAAGGGGCATAAGACATTGTAATGAAAAATGCCAATAAGAGTATTTCAGACTTGGAAGTAATCCCATTGTTAATAAAATTTTTTAATTGTTAATTAAAAACTGTTTTCCTAGAATTCACAGTTCCCTTTTTCTCTATTAAACTGGAGAACACAACAGAAAATATTTTACTGGACTTGGCAAAAATTTGTTCAATGATACTAAAAGTGAGGTGAGTCAAGCTGAGTGAGTGATATGTTAGTGATTTTGGAGACTGAAGGGGAGCTGGTATAGGCTCCAGCTCCAAGGCATATTCCGTGACAAAAAGATTTAAATGTATCAAATAATATACCCATGAGACAGAATTTTATGATTTTTCCTGTCTCAGACTTGTTCATGTTAATATTTCTATTAAAATCTGTGGCATAAGTTAGACACAATTGTCAGTAAAAAACAATGACTGTTCTAGGTCAGCAACTCTGGGTGACAAATTTGCTCATTCAGAGTTACAGTGGTTGAATTAAGTTGTCATGTATCAGTCTGTCATCACAAAAAGAACACAACATGTTTCTACTGGGATGAAAATCACTCACATTTTTGCTTTCATGACTTCTGTCCTTAGCAGTGCCGTTAAAGGGATCTCCTGATGGTTTGTTTTTTTTTCTGCACAGAAAATAGGATGCAACATTTTGATTCATGAGGGAATATTGTAGTTACGAAGAAGAGGTTGTAAATAAACAAGATAATCACAATGCCAGAAGGAATATGTGTAAGCAAGCTTTTCGAGCTTGAATTCCTTATGCTGTTCTTCTCAGCAAATATTTATGAACCTGGACACAAACATATCATACTGACAAGGGACCTCACTTCCTAATCTATCTGGGAGGTTTATTTTTAGTCTGGGAACCTGGAGAGCCAGGGTTTCTCAGGAGTATTAATTGCCACTGCTTTATTTCTTTCTTTCCACTGTTCGGGCTTCTAGAAGGAAGACTGGCATAAAATACAAAAAGCTTAGGAAGCTATCTATTCCTGTCTTTGTTCCTGGGTGCTTCTTTTATGCATATTACCAAGCAAGTCTACCTAAACAATGAGAAGTGATACCCTAATGTTCTGCAGCGGTCTTCTGTGCTCGTCTGTATTTCAGTTATCTAAACTGTGTTACACCCTTCCAATTATACTTCTGAGTTTGAAAGTCCCTGAAATGACAAGAGAGTTACACATCTCTTGTATCACTGGGATAAATATAAAGGCAGGGCCTTTAATCACAATCCCTGGGAAGCAGACCATTCACGGGTGTTTTGCAGCAAGCAATGGTAAACTACACAAGAATCACGTGGCAGCCAGCTCAACGTGCAGCTGTGTGACAGGCATCAGGCAAACAAGCATGACTTGCTTTATATGTGCCATTTATAGACCACAAGGAAACAGTGCTCAGGGACATCAGAAAAAAACAGGAATCAGTCCCACTGACTAGCATGGTGGGCTTTTTGACATAAACAAGGCTATTTTGAGCAAATGCCCTGGAAAAGCCCAGAGTCTTAGGCATACTTTTCTTGGATCTCCATAAGTTGCCAGCCCCACGTCACACCCCACAAGCACAGGCAGGCTGCCAGCCTGCTGAGAGCCGGGGGAGTGAGAAAACATGAAGGGCTGAGAAGCACTGAAAAGCCCATGGTACTTGGCATTAGTCAGAGAACACTAACTTTGGGGTCATTTACCAATTTCATTCTGAAGTTCTCATGAATGATTTATTTTATTTTTTTTTTTAAATGCAGCCCTGTGAAATGTTCCTGTGTGGATTTATCACACAGAAACAAACTAAATCTCAAAAGTACTGTTATAAGACCAAACAAGATGGAGGGTACATTAAGGAAAAAACCTCTCAATACTCCCACCTCCTCTGTGTGCTTTCACTAACCCTCTGCTATCAGTTCTTGTACTGTGCAGAACGCTTTTCACATGACCCACTGTGTCAGACTTCCTGTGATTAACACAGTCCAGGAAATAACATTGCATCAGTAGGAGAAACCCTTATTTGGCTCATTAGCACAGGGCAGAAATTACAAGCTGTAGGTAAACATTAGAAGTCAGCACCACGTGCATGACCCCTACATCAGAAGTTACTACCCCCTGCGTGGGTTGGGTGAGCCTGTCAGCATTTCATCTTCCTTAGGTACAAAACCTGGCAGCACTGCTTAAACTCTGGATGACAGTGAGGCCCTGGACAAGTGGAGCTGCTGGGCTCTGCACAAACAAGAATCACCAGAGCTTATCTGACTGCATCTTCTTTCCATCGGTCGTAACTAAAACTAGGTCCAAAACTCCAAGTCATATGTCTTGTCAACCAACCCAGTCATCTGAACTGCCTATCTGCAGGGTTTGAGAAGTGCCACAGGGTATCTCTTCAGTTTTATTCATGCGTAGTACACAGCTTTAGTTATACGGTTTCCCCTTTCACTGTTGTTTATGATATCTGTGACAAAAACAGGAAGTAACAATTTGCAGGATATATTACTGTTGGCTAAAAAAGTAATACACTCACGAAAGTTTGTTTTGCTTCTCTACAGTAAACATTGTGAGGATTATTATAGCAATCACAGACAACAAAGAAATAAACAAGACAGAAAGATTTGGGCCCGTTCTTGTGCAGCAAGTAAATGTTAAGGGAAAATAAAGGGTCTCACTGTCATTCAGTGAAAGCACTTTGTAAAATCTGGGGCTAGATTTGCCTACAGATTGGGAATAGGCAGTGGGGTAGCCTTATGCTGACAGTGCTTAGCAGCAGTATGATACAGTATGTCTGTGCGTGCAAGAGGAAAACACAACTCCTGAACATTGAATGGAGTGTCTGCAAAGTATGGTTGACATCACTGCACAATATTTTTTGTGCTAAGAGCTGACATTCTCCTCCTCACCCTTATCCTATGTCTGCTTGCTCAGCTGCATGGCACAATCTGATAGGTAGGGATCTGCCTGTCTTTGAAATTGTACCACTACCTTCTGGACAATTTGAGTTAAGCTATTAAATAACAGTATTGCTCTGCACTGTTCATTTGGATTTTATCTCTACAGATGATGTAAGCACTTTACAATTATCGGCTGCCTAATTAATTTGTTAAGTATTGTTCTCACTGACCGAATACCAAACTTCTTTGGAATAGAAGCTAATAATCACTAGTGATTATACCCTAGTGACATTTGGGTCAGAAATGTAAACAGCCAATAAAAAGCCATAACATACCTTAGCACCTAGCTTTAGTCGGTGTGCAGCAAGATCATATGAGTCTGAGCTGTCAGAAGATTGGCTGTTGTACAAGATGAGCATTGTTTTAATTTCTAGATTTGGTGATTGCAAACAGTATTATACAGCATTCATTCCAACCACTAATGAGTGTTTTCTGTAGTAACTCTAGTTGTAGAGATGTAAATATGTTTTCTAGATACCTGTCTGCCAGATCCACATTTTCATTTTACAGCTAACTTACAAAAATCGCAATCATCTTAGAGAAGACTTGGTTATTGGAAGAGATCTCTTTCATACAGGTTATCCGTGTGGCATCTCCCACTTCTGCTCAGCCTTCTTTTAATTCTGCTTCACGTGCTTTCCCCTTCCAAGCCCTCCCATACAGCATCATCTTCTTTGTGCCCACTGAGCTTTCTCTCAGTTCTCTAATGGTGCATTAAGATTTTGTGTCTCCTTTTATTTCCTCGCATTTCAGCACCGGTTTTGAAACTCAGCTTTTGACTTGTATGCCCTGGCCACCTAAAGTAGGATGAGATAGATCCAACTCATGATATTTCCTCAAAGAAGAGATCTGCTGATGTTTTATTCATTCCTTACAATGTGCAGAGAACATATGTTATTTTATATGTTTGTATATGTGGTATATCTTAATAGTTCTAAATTACCTGGAATCCCACTCTAATGCATCAGAGTTCAGGACTTCGGAGCTCACCTTAGCTTGCTGTGTCACTACCTTCTCATGTTCTTTCAGGCGCAGATAATGATAAGAAAACCACATATGTTTCAATTAAAGCTATTAGCATACTTACTATTACTGCAAGCCTATGGAGGATTGTGTTTTGTGACAGTAGGATGAACTGAGGAAGGAGGAAAAGCCCCAGAGGGACCTTCCTTACCTCCTTATTATCAACAGAGTAGTTCCAGAGAGCATCACAGAAATGCTGTCCTATTGACTCCAAGTCTTTGATATCAAAATGGGTGCTTTGTCTCCAGCCTGCATATTAACAGGAGCAAGTCAGAAATGGAAATGTCATCCTGCTGACTGCTAGCTGCGGTGTGTCAGCATAGTGGCTGACTGCAAACTCACTGTCACTGACAGATGCTAGAAATAGGTCTACAACTGCTAGGCCTTTGTACAGATAGCATTAAGGATCATCGTTCTGCCTATATGGACAAATCTATCTACTACTCATAGCAGATTAACTATGTATTATGTTACTTTCCACATCAACTGGATTTCTTTTTACTGACGATCTTCTTCTGGATAGCTGATTCCCATACAAATATTTTTAGTTTCTGCTTTTAATTTGCCACTTACCAATATTGTTGTTTAACAGTACAGATGTAATAATGCTAGTGGTGGCCTGAATGGTCACCAGATGAATACTGCAGCTTTGGTATTTTTTTCTGGATCTTATCTTCAATCATCATTCATTTCTACCCAGTAAGAGAGAACACCAACAACGGGTTGGTGGCTCAAGCTACCATTTTCCCTGAAGAAGCAAGAGGAAAGGTCTTGTTTGATGATTATTTACTCAATAGCTACAGGGAACTGTCTCACCCAGCTCAGAGCCACAAACAGAAGCTTCCAAAGTGTAGCTGTTGTTGATGCCCATCTTCCACATTACAACTCGACCTGTGCTTTCTTTGCTCTTTTGTACTCTGAAACAGCAGTCTGGGAATGAGAACTTACAAGATGGGTACACCATTAATATTTGAACTGAATAGGAAGATGCAATAATTTCATTTTAAGTTTTTTTTTAATATATATCCTATCTACCAGAGAAAGCTGTGAGTTTTCAATCTACTATACTTGAGTATTGCACAGTATAGTTCAGAGTAATCAATATTATTACTGGCATAGTGGAGATGTAGGTGAAACAACAGCCCTTCAATTAGAAGTTCAATTTACTTTAAGAGTTTGAGAATTCTGAAACAACTTTTATGCAGCTGTATGAACTGTTCCTAAATGAGCTTATATGGACTGCTGCTCAGATAAGTTACCACAAATCCTGTAGTATAGCAACATACAAATGTACTAAGAAGTCAGAATAGCTTTTCTGTCATGAGTTAATACCAGTAGTTTGATGAAACCTATGTGGAGCTCACAACCACCGTATCATCATTGATGTCAGGAAAACAACATTAGCTGCACGTATGCAATGACATCTAGTAGGTTCATTTGCACACTGCTTATTATTGAACCTTTGCCACCTTTCTAATCTTGAAATTTCAGGTGACTGCATTTTTAACCTGACGTTTGCTTACCTTATCTGGGCAATTCTTGCTCAGCAAGAGTGGAAAGGCACGTGGGTGCAAGTGCGGTGCTTTTGGTTCCTGCTCTCTCTCACAACCACACAGGAAGACATTTTGTTTTTTGTTGTGACCATGGATGTCACAATACAGAAAAATGTCACACTTCTCCATCACTCTGTAGTATGGGACAACACAGAATACTTTGCTGGAAGTGTGCTTTTCCACCTCGGAAATACTAACTGGAGTCAATAAGTTACACTGAAGCTCATGTTTAACCTAAAGAACAATAGATCGGTAAGATTTCATATTCTGAGCACAAAGTTAAACATTTGCTATGCAGAACCGCTCAGTTTATCCAGGATAAAACACTTGGCCGTGCAAGAAGGCATGACAGTATGCATCAGCAATCTTTATCCATGTGTTCATAAGCTTTCATAGCCTAGTTACCTTCATGAATTTCAGAAGATGGGCATCACAAAACTAGACATTCACAGTTCTTTGGTTGTTTTGCTTTTGTATACAGTTTCCTCAGTCTCCCTCCATACCCTGATTATATGGTGTTTGTTTTTTTCCACTCTACCATTTCCCCTCTTTTTCCCTTTAATCCCTCTCTCAGGTTCAGTTACATACATCCGCCTCTGTAGATGTGTCCTATAGCATGTTGCGCAGCTGAAACCCATCATTCATATCTGCTATTCTTTTGCTATCATACATGTGCAGAATAATATGTACTGTACAATTACAAGACTGAAGGATAAATAAATGGCTCAGAACGATGTTGTGAATAGTTTTTCCCTTCTCCAAGCCGAAGACATCCATTTTTATGATGTGCCATGATTCTGCAACGTGTTATCACTTAACTAGCTTTTTAAAAGAACATCTGCATGTAGGCATACTGTTGGGCTTTTTTCAATCTGCATCCCCGATATCTGACCCCTGCCAAAGCAGAGTCCTATAGGAAAGATGTGACGGCACTACAGCATGTTGCCTGGGGCTCTGCTCTGGGCAGGAGTTGGAAATCCATGGTGGAGCTCAGAAGGAAGCAATAGTAAATGTGTCTCTCTTAGCTGAGTCAGAGTCTGAAGGTCAGTAGCACATCAGAACGCATAATTCATACTAATTATAGGGGACTCACAAGTGCAAGCTGTCTCCATATAATAAGACAGAGATAAGTTCTCACAGAAAAGGAGAGGCACGGTACTCATCTCCTTCAAGCTAGGGACTTACATACCAAAGTATTTGATTGAAGATAAACAGATGTTATTTAAATGTTATTTAAAACTGTACACAACCGGTACTGGATGGAAAGCACTGAATGTAGGAATTGTGACACTGCTTTTTTTTCTCTCTCTTTTTTCTTTTTTTTTTTTCCCAGGAGAATCTGTATCAACTTATACTAAAGAGATAAATAATATGGAAACAGAAATGGACATAGAGAAGTCGCACTAAGAGAGAGACACTGGACAGGAAAATCATCCATTTTAAGGGGGGATCATGTTTCGGGTGTACCAAATTGAAGGATAACATTTCTTCACTGTAGATTGGTATTTGCGGTTCAAGTCGTGACCTGTTAAAGAGCAGCGGTGATTTTCCACAATCACACCATCTGGATTCAACATTGGTACCACTTTGAAGACAAAAGTGTCCCGGAGCTGATGAGCCTTGCCCGAATTACCAAGGATGTAATCCAGAATGCCCTTCATTAACCAGGAACTGTTGGTTTCTCCGGGATGCACTCTTGCAGTTAGAATCACAGCCTTTCTCTTTGTGTCCTTCCCACTCCCACTTTCAGGGGGGTTGGTGATAGTTAAGACATGCACTATGTTTCCTGCCAGGGAATGGCACAAGATGTGAATCTTGGAGAACTTGGACTTCATTGGATCTTTAGAGATAGCCACCAGGTACTCCCGCAGTTTGGAGTAGGTGTAAGGATAGCAGTGGGCAAAATAGCAAGTGTCTCTGTCATGAGGAAACTGAAATGTCCACGTGAGTGAGAAATACTGACGTCCACCTTCGCTCACATTGTTTTTGTAATACTTAATTTCATTTCCTATCCTTCTCCAGCCAATGTTGTGTTTCTTAGCATCAACTTCTGAGTACAACAGCGCCCGCAAACCATGCCTATACAGGCTTTTGTGCTTGGTAAAGTTGACAGTGGTGAAGCGATAAGACATCCCTGCCTGAGTATTGCTTACTTGGAAGTAAAACCACTGCACATGCCTGCTTGTGTAGAGGTCAGTTCGCAGTGTCAGCTGGTATTCAAATTCATTTCTGCTAGGTAAAAGAAGGCCAACAGTTGTGATGCTGCTTAGCACTGCAGCACGATTCAGTATCAAACAATGCAGGCTGCCACGAAAGCACCCCACAGTCAATCTGGTGCAAATCCTGCTGGTTTACATTGTCATTACTTAAAGTCTGCACAGCTACCAGGAAAAGATGCCTAATTGTACCAAGCATGTCAATAATACAACTGCTGGTTTTCTTAGGACTTAAAACGAAGACTTCTAACATAAGTTCTCTACACTGTGTTTTAAAGTATCTGCTTAAGAGAATTTGCGTGGGTGACTACTACCTACAGAAATCATTCAGTATTATAAAATGCCTATCCAATCATTTTATGCAAAGGCTATTTGGAACTACATGTGAAGCCTATTCAACTGTGTAAAATAGGTGACAAATCCAGAGAAACATCCTGCTTAGAAGGTGTTAGCAGGCAACAGGTAATAACAACTCTGATAATAACTCTGTTATAATAAAAGAAGAGAAGATTACAAACTTACACTTTAACCACCTTCTGCAAATTACCACTCTCAAATCGCGCTTCAAATATGAGTGTACTGTCCACTTCCTGATGGAAGATCTGTTTCACAGGGCAGAGACCTCTCATTTGGGAATACATAAAACAGTATTCTGTGTTAGTGGGAGGAGTGGAACACATGCATTTAGTTTCAGTCTGAGTCGTTTTAGGAAATACATGCAACCTTCTGAAAATTCCTTCTAGAAACAGACAACTGCGTGTAGCTGAGCTTCAACGCATACTTCAGGAAAATGTAGAAGAAATTGCAGGGACCTTTCTGCCCATTCCCACTCAACCTTATGGATTTCTGCCAGCCTAAAATCTGACTGTCACTGCATGAAATTGGGCAAACCAAACATCAGAATATCAGATAACTGACAGCTGCTGCCATGAGTTTCTCTTTAAATCTCTTCTAGTCCAGAAGTTAAAAGGATGACACCCAAATCAAGAGCAATTACTTTCATGTTATAAATGATGCTTTCACACCACATTTAGCATACAGGTTGAAAACAGCTCCCTTTTTGCTCTGTTCTGCTAAAGTACCTACAAAGTATCCAAAATGTACCCACAAAACAGAGAAAGAAGAGGCATGTCCTCTGCTGAAAGCCAGGAACCCAGATATCCTGCTGCAGAAGTCAGCAGTGCCATGTGGTGACTGTGGCAGGACCAGAGTCAGCATGACTGCACAGAATGAGACAGCATGAGCTGCACTCGGAGAACTCTCCTGATGTTTTAGAGAAGCTTTGACAATACGGCTTAAGAAAGTTAAGCAATGCCAAGATTTTTTCATTCCCTGAATCATTAGAAAAGAACTGTTAGTTTTCCTGGTTGGGATACCTATTTGAATAATTACTTTCTGTACAGCTGAAATTCCGTTCACAGTTTCTCCACCCTCCGCTGTTTCTTTAAACTCTTCCTTAACGCGAAGGAAGAAAAATGTTTCAACAGTTAAACCAGTGAAGCCCTTTGTGGAAACATCTGTATCAGACAAGTGCTACATAATGAAATGTGGGAATAAAATCTGAGCTGCCTATCATAGTATGTTGATTTTTCTGCATGTCACCACTGGATTGTATTTTTCTGCCCTTAATTAGATGTTAGGAGGGCGTGCAGGAGCTCAGCAGCAGGTAGTCCCTGGCCAGGTAGTAACTCTGCGTTCCTCCTGAAGTTAAACTCAGTGTGAATCAGGAGAGTGCAGCTGCTGCCTCCCTCAGGATGCGATGGCTCACGACATGTTAGTCAGTCTGCGGTGCTGGCATTGTAACTCTTCTATTTGGAGGTGCCTGGCCTATCCTACAGAGTTTTTGGAGCAGAGAACGTTAGTGTTTTGAAAATTCAAGTTGGATGGCAAAGCCACCAACCTGGAGGCTTGTGTCCCAGAAAGTGGAAAGTTGCATTTTAAAGATCAACAACTAATGGACTGTAACAGAAATCACTACCCTTGTTTTCAAAAAGGCAGGAAAGCGGCCTGAAGTGTTCCTCCACACCAGATGCATCAGCCGACTAGTACACCACAATATACTCATGCTTCGGAAGTAGTGAATTTCTAGATAAAATGATGGTGTATCTCAGCTTATTGAAAACCTTTAGCAGCGTATTGTGAACCTCCACACATATGTTGACATCAAGAAGAACGTCAGCTACCTTTCAGTTTTGCACATCTGAAAATTTGGTGGCCACAACCAGTTATCCTGGAATTGCAAAACTATTACAGTCCCTTCTTATTTATATACAACTGGACCCAGGCCAAAACCAACAACTGCCTGCAGCTCCGAGTTCATTTAAAGCAATTGTATCAACTTAGTAAACAGAGGATACCAAACAAAACAAACAAACAAACAAAAAACATCACAAAAAACACTCTGATAATGAAATAATGTTGGAGGAACAGGACAACTAACCCCCTTCATTTCTGTCCAATTAATCCTTGCCAGACATAGGAGGCTGTAATCAAGCACTGATCCAATCTGGCTAGATTTTGTTTGTAAATCTTAGCTAAACAACTGTAGCAAACATGATAAACAAATTTCTCCCAACACAGAATTTAGTGGTGACCCTGCAGTTACACAGCTCTCTTCTTTTTCATTTTCTCTTTTGGCTTCACATTAGGTAATCTTTCCCCACTCATATTTTCATAACCAGTTCACTTCAGCTGTTTCATACAGTTTGTTGCTGATACAATGGCTTGAACTGAGCTGGACTTCTGAGATAAACAACTGCATGAGCAGAATGTGTGGTAGATGAGAACTCCGTGTAAATAATTTTCTTCCCTAGGTTTCAGAAAGGGATGTATTCTCAAGTGCTAAAAATAACAATAAAAAAACTATATTGATTTCATTAGGCTTTGCATTAGGTTCACTAAGGAGATAAAATATTGGCATCAAAGCTTAGAGCAATGAAACATTTCTCACCTTCTCCTAGACAAATCACAGTGCCCTTGTCAGGAGGTTGGTAGGATGGTGTCATCTCCAAACCCTTTGGAGTGTACAATGGCTCAGGGCTACTGGGTATCCAATCTGAAACAGAAGAGACACACGGAACGACTACAAGCAGGAAGTCTGTGTTATTAAAGACTGCCTTTACAGTATGAAGGACACTCTGAAAAGCAGTTCACCCTCTCATTCCAGTTATACATAAAGGAATAGTGATGCTTCTTTATAAGCCTCATCTCTTGGATCTGTGAACAAATCTCTACTGCAACTGTAAATGAAAACATGTATCAATCTGTGCATGGACTAATTTCTGCTGTGCGAACCTATCTGTGTTCTTTGTACAGCTTGTTTACTCAGCAATTACTCTGAATTCCTGTATTGCTCTCTGTCAGCACATGGTACTACTAAGAAAACAGATGCTCTGCTTATGGAGTGAAGTTGTGTATTGCTGACCACACAGACAATGAAGCATGTCCCTGTAACTCGCAGGGCATCTGCCTGGCATGTCAAAGAGCTATTGAATAATGGCTGGTACATTCTGGCAGCTGACATTTCCTTGCTGCAGTACTCGCAAAAGTCTATCCCATTCCACTGAACTTAATAGTAAAAGGGCACAGATGTCTCAGTGCCACCCTCTGTGCATTTCTGATTTCTATCCATTACTTCCACGTTGTAACATGTTGTATTTAGAAAGCAAAAGAACTGCTAAAATCGTCACTATCCCTCAATAGGTTTGCACAATGACTTCTGTACAGGCTACATAAAGACACTTACTAGCTGGCATTCATATCTGATCATTGTATGGGAACTGCTGAATCATGGCCTGAACCTCTGATTGACCACCTGAGGTGAGCGCTGAGTCAGCTGCAGGGGCACAGGTGAACACAGTTTCACCTGAGTGACCAGAAGGGGTGGAGCCATGCTCCATCCCTCCTAGACCCCATTTAAGGGCTGACTCCCCAGGAGGAAGGATCTCTGTCTGGAGATCCTCCCTCTGGGAACCTTTCAGTGAGTCCAGGACGCAGTACAATCTTTATTTCATTCCTACTTTGTAACAGCATTATCTTTCCAATCCGATACCTATTTGCCATATAGATCATATAGTCATGAAACAGAGCATTGACACTGCTATTAACAGCTCATAAGGACTGAAGATTGTCAAGCTTTCTCTGTCTGAACTTTTCTTTATCTGCTTGCAGCTTTGTTTCACTTGGTTTAGCTGCAATTTCTCTAACTGATCAAGTGTGTCTGGCTGATTTGTTTTACTATTGTGTAATTCTGTGTAGTATAATCTAGGCTTATGTAGACAACAGTAACAAACAGTTATTCTGTGTACACTGTGATATTTACAACTCGAAGAGAACAATGTAGTGTGAAAAATACAGACCTGATGTGATAGCAGAGGCTTTGAGAAGCAGAGACATATGGCGTGGCAGAGGAGTATTGACATGGGATGATAACTGAAGGTACACAGATCTGGTACTGGAGACCCCGTGGCTATAAGCAACTTATCCGTGGTCACCTAAAGACCTGGAGCTGGTCAAAACTCATTTCAGGGGACAACAAAGAGAACAGGGAAATAACATGTGCGAAGAATACCATAGGTAAATTCAGATATAGTATGGGGCTGCAGGCCAATGAAAAAGAGAAAGGTGTTAAGAGCAAGCTTTTTACATATAAAAATGACCCTCAAAGTCACTTGGATCCCAGAGTAAGGAAAAAGACACCACGAATATGAACCTCGTATTTCTCCCAGTAAAGGACTCCAGAGGCTGATAGTTTGCAACATGCAATTCTCTCCCCTTGACCAGAATTAAACATGTGGAATGAAATCCCTGTCCTTAGGAGCCAGAGGAGCAGTGAGAAGGGGAGCCAGGAAAAGGTGGCAAGTGAAGCATATACATAGCAATTTTAACTGCACTACTACTTTTAATTCTTCTACAGCAATTAGATCTGGACTAATAATGATTTCTCTCTTAAGATTTCAGTAATACTAACAGTAAGTTCTCCATGTAAGATGTGCTTCCTCTTCAACCATGGACAAGATTTTGAGTGTGACACGGTAACTTACCAATGTGCTCAATTCTGTCCCTGGTGACTTCACATTGGCTTGGCCAGTACAGCTGGGAAAACTGACCCACAGGTGGTGAATCACATGGATTCTGCAGCTTCTGCAGATGGGGCACCACTGCCTCTGGGTCAAGTGGTAACTGTTTTGCCCTTGGAAAAATATCAGCACAAACAGAATCTGTAAGAAAGTGAAAGAACCCTCGCATCAATCTCTTCTGTTCTTTCAAGTAGAAACAGGCTGCAGAGATTATCTACATGAAATTAGCATAATTAAGCATGGCACGATAAAATTAGATCCGAGTGAAAAGTAAATTCAATGCTCCAGCCTACAAATCACATTAAATTTAAAATCAGCATTGAATTACCACTTCATTCATTAAACCATAAAGCACGAGAGCAGGAAATATCTTACTTGGTTTCCTACTGAAAATCTTGGCATTTGGTACTGTTACTGCTTTTATTACTAGATTATCATGATATGGTCTACAATCCCAGTGCATCAGACAAAATCTGTACTGTGCATTATATGAATGGTTTGGTTCTAAAAAACTTCTGACACAGTGTATGGAACAGCATACTGCTAGCATGATAAGAGGGGGAATGATCTGATGCTATCAAGAAATGTATCATCAGAGGCACTTGGAGGAGGTGGGAGGTCATCTTTGCTTGTCAGCAAGGAACGCTTCCAAGTAATGAGAAGCCACTTGAATGAAAACATGACAGACATAGAAAAGGCTTTGAAAAATATGGTAATTGGAAAATTGGGACTGGTACTGTGCACCAGCCGCTACACTATCCAGAGGTAATTACTTCTCTTTGCCAGAGATATAAAATGTCCCCTTTCAAAGCATTCCCTCTATCCTTCAGACTATCTACCTTGAACAGGCCAAAAGACAGGAGTTTGGCTTCATGGGAATTGTGTTTTTAGTTTTTGTTTTGGAAAGCCTGGCTTCAAAATCTGCTTATCCTCACAACAAACAAAAGAACATCATAACAAATCACAGCTCCTTTCCTTAAGGATCTGAGTATTGATGACTCCACCTGTGAAAAGTACATTAACTGAAAACAAAACTGCTGAACCCATTTTTAAATTCTACTGATTATCTGACTGGTGGATACCTGGCTAGTAAAATACCAATGCTAGACAAAAGCACACTGCAGGATGGGACTGAGACAATCGCGCACCTATGTCAAGAACAACAAAGTGTGACCAAACCTAGCCCAATTTTGGTTACATCTTGGTAGTTATGTGTTCATTGATATTTCTTCCCTCTCCTTCCTTCCCCATGGTGGTCTTACAGGGAAAATGTAGGGGAAGAGCTGGAAAGGTCCAAACCTGCATGAACTGTGCACTGCTGACTGTCTTCTGCCACACAGGAATTATGGGAGTCTTCATCCTAAAATAAATAAATCAATCAAAAAATCGTAGAATCACAGAATGGCTTAGGTTGAAAGAGATCTTAAAGATCACCAGCTCCAACCCCCTGCTGTGGGCAGGGCTGCCACCCACCAGATCAGGCTGCCCAAAGCTCCATCCAACCTGGCCTTGAATGCCTCCAGGGATGGGGCATGAATGAAACACTAACATAAATCTGAAGTCCACTGCAGCACAGCTTTATTTTCTCAGAAAGAAGAGCTACCTCTGCTCTGGTTTACTTTATGACTTGAATAAGAATTAGGCCAAATCTGCATAGTCATTTACTATGCCATTATTCTATCTGCCTCTCACAGGAGACATGCTTTCATTCATCCTGTTTCCCACTGCCTCTCTTGTGCAGTACTGGCGATCATACTCTTGGGTGAAAAGGCAGAAGAGAAAATTGATATAAGAGAGACGAGTCTGTTTTTCCAGCAGGGGCATAAATTACCCCTCTGATCCACTTCATCAGAGCCTAATAGCATAAGAGCAGGAGAAGCAATGGAAAGGAATAACTAAGGCAGTGGCAATGCAGATATATGCCAAAATTATCCCAAAGCATAAGTGCTAGGACAGGGAAGTGAGGAACTTGATAGTGGTAATTTCAAGCTTAACACTCAGCAAGAATTAAACAGAAGCCACTTGCAATTCAAGCTGCACAAAGGCAATGAAAAGCAATCGGCTAACCTGGGTTAAATGTGAAGCACACGGGCAAAGGACAACAGTACTTGTCCTCCCTTCTGCCCTTAACATAGAACATATAATTCCTGGGCTGTCAATCCTTCTCAATAACACCACAGTCAATTAAAAGAACAAAGTTTCATTCCTGAAACATGAATGTCATTAACATCCAATCTATTTCACAGCTGGTAAACACACTTACTGCTCCCATTTACATTTACCACAGCTGCAAATACGACACAAGGTTCCTAAAAGCCCACTAGTCCTATTGCTGACCAAGAGCTTGGTTCTCATAGGCGAAGAACTGAAAATAATTCACAAACCAAAACACAGATAAGAACATAACACAGAGAGAGTGTGGGACTTCACTTCGCCCTCAGTGCTATGTACAAAATGCGTGATGAGCTCTCAGGACAGACTTTGCATAGTCCTACATACAGTAAGAGTCTGAGATTTACGTAGGTTGCTCTAAAAGTAATGCTTTCTATTTATTTCCATGGAAACTACAACAGACACAAAGAGCATAATAACACTGTTTGGAAGAACAAGTTCTCAGCTACAAAACATGTTTTTTTTCCCACACAGTCATCACTATAAGTGATGCATTTTTTGACAGCAATCAACAACAGCCTGCATTCTGTGCTTGTAAAAATGGGCATGGCTGTCCGGAATGTGGCTTGACTTCTGCATCACTGTTGCCACTGCTTGAAACACACCACCTGCTGCCTGCCTCACTGCGCTGCCATCCGCTGTTGGTCTGAATAACCGTCCAGCAAGCATTGATGAATGTCAACGGGTGCTATTTTTCCTGTGTGGAAGAATGCAACGACACACCTTTGTTTCATCTGCACTTTCGTGTCAGAGCCATTTGGTCACACTGCCCCTACTGCCCTCAGCGACAGGGCAACAAAATGTAATAGAATATTGGAGGGAAGGTGCAGTTGTTCCTGGTTTGCCACTGCTACCATCCTCTGACTCTGTGGGCCCACATAACAAAATAGGCAGCGTCACTTTCAGAGCAGCCCTGGTAGTCTGCAACTAAGCACAGTCTGTGATGCTAGAAGTGATTTGTGACTGGGACTCCTTGCTAACTTTTTCCCATTGAACCACTTCCACATGTTAAGACCAGGACTGGCTTTCAGAGCCCAGAACGTGCAGTCTGTTGTTGGTGCCACGTAGGCAGGGCAGCACAGCAGCTACGGCAGGGCGTCTGCTCAGTGATGGGGACCACTGCTGGCAACTATCGCAGGCCTTTGAGCGGAGGAACGCCGAGGTCTGTGTAGGAGCTGTAGGCCGTAAGGTGTCACATAAAGGGAGCAGAAGGGAACAGGGGACGCGAACGGGGCCTGGCTGAGCTGCTCCGCTCGCTACCACAGCCGCCCTTGCCTCACTCTCCAGGCTCACTGACATGCTCCGGGTAAGCAGGCGCCTCCTTCCCGCCCACAGAGCTGCGCTTCCGCCGCCCCTCGGGCCGAGCGCCCCCTGCAGGCAGGAGGCCGGGGCGGGACCGTGACAGCGCTACGCCGGCGCCCGGCCCGGGGGCGGCTGTAGCGGCAAGCGAGGCCGCGCCGTACGGGCCTTCCTGGCTCCCGCTACCATGGCAACCTCCCCAGATCTCGCGAGAGTTCGGTGCACGAGCAGGGCGTGCTGAGTTGCGGCGGGCGGGTTGGGCTACGGCGGCGCGTGATGCGCTCTTGTTGTCATTTGGCTTATTATTTTTTCTCTGTCTCCGTGTTAACTGTTTCCCGCGCGAATCAGGGGTGTCAGGGTTTCAGGATGAGTGCATTAAAACTTCGGTACTGAAGGAGATGTTCCTCACAGATCCTCTTGACAGATCACGGGGGCAGCACGGCCAGCAGGTGGCAGCAGCCCGTAAGGAATTAAGGGCTGGAGTGCGAATCCATATCCGAATGGGCAGCTTCAGCTGGCGGCTTGGCTCTGTGCTGCCGTGCCCGAGGCACCCCCGGCATGGTGCACTCCATCTGCTTTTTGGTCTCCTGACGGCACCCGGGATGCGTGCTCCTCCTGCCGCCTCAGGTCGGGGTAACGTAACGGGTTAACTTCGTGCACTGGGAGAGATCAGATGCCATCCGGCCTCCTGGGCTGACGCGGAGTTGGTGTTCATTGATAAGGCGGTGAAAACCACACCATGTGCTCTGTGTGACTGAGCAGAAGTGCAGTCAGATGGCCGCACGTGATGGAGATTACATCGGTGCCGCTGAGCGCTGCTGCAGGGTGCAGCACCGTGTCGGCGGGCATAGAACCACAGTGTCAAGCAAAATAATACAAATCAAAACAACAGCAGCAACAGAGCGTTTTCTTCTGCTGCTCCCTTGTGAAAAGGACTAATTTCTACCCTCGTTTTCTACTCTACGTCATACCCGAGTGAAGTTTTTTGGATGCGAATAGGGCTTAAAATAAAGGCAACATTCGGACTACAACATTATAATGTTAATTCAGCTCTGCAGTGAAGATAAGCCCTGGGTGCCAAACTCGTGCTGCATTTCTATGTACCAGTGCTAGCTGTGCTGTGAATAGCAACACTTTCATTTAGTGATGTGGCATTCGTACTGAATGCTCCGGCGCTGTGGCACGCAGCTTAAATCTTGGAAAGAGAAAAAAGCCAGAGATGTCAGTACTAGTAGGGACTCACATTCATTGTCATTTGCTTAGCGAGGGCCATAGCCCGCAGCCTAGGCTGTTGTTTCCACTGTGGAGTCTAGCTTTACTCTTGTGCAAGTCTTTCTCTTCAGCGCTAATGATTTAATCGCCCATTCATTGCTCAGGAAGGCCGTGTTCCTGGAGGCAAAGAAGAGAAAAAAGCATCAGTTCACGTTGCAGAAGATGGAGCCATGGTCTGTGTTAGGTCCATTTCACCCGGTGCTGCAGACATGCTTTAAATGTCTCTCGATGTAAGCAGACTACTGCACTACTCGTTGTGGTGCAGTGAAACGTGCTCACGTTAAACATCATACAGAGCAGTTGCAAAATAAATCATGTCCTGAATTGACCTCATTCCCTTCATTGCTGTTTTCCTGTGGCCATAAAATAGCTTCCAGAGTGATAAAATGCTGAACTGGAGGCAGCTGCCTGGTTTGTTTCTCTCATACAACTGATGATACGTTTCTCTAGTTCTGTGTGACTTACTTTCCCTGTTTTCCTTTTATCCCACAGTTCTACCATCACTTTGAGCTAATTAATGATAACATACTTCAGATACTTATGCAGCTGGCTCACTTACAGGATTTAGCAGATCTGTGAATGTTTACAGCTCCTCGTCAAGGAATCTCCTTTGAATCCACTTGTTTCCTCTTTGTTCTTTTTTTTTTTTTTTTTTTTTTTTTTTTTTTTTGCTCTTGCCAGATATTTTCTTCTCCCAGGCTGTCTCGGCAGACTCACATCCCCAACCCAGCTGCCAGTACCGTTTCTTGTGTCCGTGCTTGGTTTTAATTTTTCCTTTTTTCCTTTTTCCCAGCTACAACGTTAATAAGCCTCCTGGGCCTTTCTTTGGAAATTTCATCTGCAACTCTAAATAAAGCCGTTTGTATCTCTGATGCTTCCATTTGGATCAAAAAGCCAGGTCATCTTGTTTTAAGTTTCGTACAGAGAACATTTGAAGATACGTGGAGATGGATAACCAACATGCAAACCAAGCACATAGAAAAATAAACACATTTTAAAGCTTTTTTTCCTGCTTTCTTTAACAAATTCTTCTGAGCCTGTTGTAGTGCTTAAGTTCATTCCTGTATTTACTGAATAAAAAAGGATTTCTGCAGAATTTGTCATTACAGAATCACAGAATCACAGAATGGCCTGGGTTGGAAGGGACCTCAAGGATCATGAATCTCCAACCCCCTGCCAGGCAGGGCCACCAACCACCCCATTTACTAGATCAGGTTGCCCAGGGCCTCGTCCAACCTGGCCTTGAACACCTCCAGGGACGGGGCATCCACAACCTCTCTGGGCAGCCTGTTCCAGCATCTCACCACTCTCCTTGTAAAGAAGTTCCCCCTAACATCCAACCTAAATCTTCCCTCTTTCAACTTAAAGGGAGAATATTTCTTATCTTCCCCCCAAGTGCTCCGATTCTTACATATATATAACAAAAAACTTAGCCCACACACTGTGGAATACTTCCAATATTTTTCGTTGTTACCTTGTTCTGTTTTTAAGCCTTGGCTGAAGTTCTTGAAATGTGTTGAAACAACCTGACAACACCCAAAAGGAAGCCCAGAATGTCATGGTACAAGCTTGGCCTTGGATAGTCAGAAAGTTTGTGAACAACTATATATGCCCATTTAATTCCATTTCTTGTCAAAGTCATATCACTGTGTGCCAGCAAAAGCCCTGGGGAGAAATGGGCACTTGGCGAGAACCCCGTGACAATGGTGGGGAAGCCAGAAAGTCAGAGAAAATGGGCAAAGACCATGCACAGGTCTTACTGCTCCTGCATGTGTTCTCCAGGGACAGGGAGTGTCATATTATACGGTCATGCAGCACTCAGCACAACAAGGCTTTGAACCCCGCTAGGGAGTTTTGGATGTTTTTGGGTTGCTGGTCAAATGGTGCCGTTTGACCAATGGTTATTGTAGTCCCTCAGAATGTGACTTTTTCCCACAGGTTCTATTTTTATCCATGTTCCCCAGCTACGTATTGGTGTGACTGTTGCTGTTGTGCCGGAATTCGTCCTCACTGAATTCTGGACTGCTGTATTTTTTATTCAGAGCACGGTGTTCACCTGCCATCCTATGTGAGTGCCTGCATCCAAGCTAAGCATCTTGGCTCTCCTCTCCAGTCCGTGGAGGTTGCTCTGTACAGCTGAGCCATCTCACACTGAAGCATTTGATTAGGTGGATATATCGTAAATCCCGGTGGCTTTACTGGCTAGCAGCCCCTTAGCAGCTGCTCTACAGAAACCTCAAGTTAGGAAAGATGAATCCCATTCTTAAAGACCTTTACCGTGTGACTGCTGACTGTATATATTTCACTTCTTTTTTTTTCTTTTTCTTTTTTTTCCTAAGTACTGGGATAGATAATCTAAGATAAATTCCTTCCTCAGCTTTTGAAATACCATAAAACATAAGATGAATGGCACTGGGTTAGCCCAAGGTTCATAGTTTCTGGTGGCTGCCATTAGTCAACGTCAGGGAAGTACACAGGGCAAGCCTGTGGCAGTGCTTCCAGCCTGCAGAGGTTTGGCTGAAGGGCTCTCTAGGTCAGAAACATTGTCTCTGAATATAAATACATGAACTTTTACAAACAGGGGAGCAGTGGGGTGGTGGGACTGAAGCTGGTGAGTATATCATAGAATCATAGAATCACTGAATAGTTTGGGTTGGAAGGAACCTTAAAGCCCAACCAGTTCCACCTCCCTGCCATGGGGAGGGTTTTTCACCCACCGGATCAGGCTGCCCGGGGCTCCATCCTACCTGGCCTTGAATACCATCAGGGATGGGGCATCCACAGAGTGTATCCCTTCCTTTCCTATCCTTGCTCGTGACTGGGCATTGCTGGCTCTTGTGCCTGTTTACTAAAGATGAAGTTTTCTTACAAGAGCCAACTTCATTACTTCTTCTGATGTTTTAAAATTAAATAATAGATCTTTTTTTTTTTTCTTGAGCTCTAAACTTAACAGAAATTGTCTGTAGTTGTAGAAGAATGAAACAACAGTTAATGGAAGTGCTACAGTCTGAGGTGATAAGGCATGCCAGTGGTGGCAGGGCTGATGCATCTCAGTAGTGGTACAGGAACAATGTGTTTGAGACTTGCAGTAAGGATTGCTTCTGATGTAATACTCATTCATTCACTCACTGGGACAACCCTGAAGAGCCTGATGACTTAGGAGGCCCTCTGTAAGATGCAGTCCAGCTAGAAGACATTTTCAGTTCGGAGAGTACACCCCCAAACTGTAAAATACAGGCTGATCAGAAGAAAGTGGGACACCAGAACCAGTGACCAACTTTCCAAATTGGCCCAGAAATAGGGGGATAGTGAAGAAGGCTGATGAGGAAAAATACTCTGGGGAGGAAAAAGTTTAGGCATCTGTTTTATGAAAGGAATGCTGGGCAGGCAATGTATTCTTATTGATGGCAAGAGCTGATCCTACAGCACTGCATCAATAAATTAGATGGGGTGTCCTAAGTGAGTACTTCGTTAAGGCACATGAGGCTGAACTTGTTTTCTCAGCACTCCGTGGCAGCCTAAAACTCTTCTGGAGCCATCTCACTGGTTTGCAGTCTGCTTTCCTGCCTAAACCCAGTCTGGAAATGTCACCATGTGGTCTTCTGGTGAAATGGCAGAAGCATCATTTTGCTGTGACTTCTTGTACCAGCCACACTTCTAATTTACCATCCTTAACATGGACTGTTATGTGCTGCTGCACAAGAGCATGAAAAAATATTCTGTTACGCTGGTTTATCTCTTTATGCAAGCGTTCTCTAGAGGTGATGTGGTCTGTATAAAATATCCTGCATCCCTTCCATGACTTCTGGGATAGCATGTAGGCGCATTGCCGCTCCCATGTCCTGGAACTAGCTCCAGGCAAACTGGAATATTTGTGAAGTGCTGTGTAGAGATAGCAGTTTGGACCTAGAGCACAGCACAGCACTTTCAGAAGTGACTCCATCTCTCTGCAGGGAAATTATCTGGCCAGACTGCTGTGCTGTGCTGGGATATTTGACTGCTTCACAATCCAGAGCTATTTTTGGTGGGCATTAGCTCTGCAGTCTTTATGCCGAGCTCTGATGTACAATAAAGATGTGCTCTATTGCCTGTTTCTGCGCTAAACAGATCAGTGATATAACAGACAACATGTCAAATATTAACCCAGCAGAGGTTATTTTTGTCTGTCTGTTGTGAAATAGCGGTACCCGGATTAGGACAGTGTGAAGTAGAACTGGCTATGCTTAAAAAGTCAAGAAGACCTGGAGTTGACTGAGTAAGTCAGCACAGCAGATTTATAATGCAAAAAAAAAAAAAAAAAAAAAAAAAGTTCAATGATGTTCCTACTTTTTAAGATGAAAACAAAGCCTCCTGACTCAGAGAAATGACAGTTCAGATAAAGTAGGACTAGAAGGGAGATGAAACTGCTGCACTAGCTTTAAGCTATCTGGCTTGGATGCTGAGGAAATATGAACTGCAAAATGCTGACGACAAGCTGTATAAATTCACCATAGCTTCATGCTTCAGGCAGCTGAAACGCTTACAGTCCAGAAAGCAGTATATAAGAAGCAGATTCCTGCTCTTTAGGTGGGCTTATGGGCTTTTCTAGACCACCTCCAACCTTGGATTTGGTTGGACTCTTTTACCTTTTTCCAGTAAGCTTCCAGAATTTCTCTAATGGAGTATAAGTCCTCCCCCCCCATCACGTTAAAGCATAATGACAAACATCTTGCTTGCCTTGGTTGTTTTTCACGGTTCAGTACTATTTAGAAATAGTTCACGGAGTCCCTGGGGGCTATAGACCACAGGCTGAAAATCACTTAATAATTCTCTTTTTCACGGTGCCTAGCAGATCCCTGGGACACAGCATCTCTTTCAACAGAAGGACCAGGGGGATACATCCACAAATGCGGTTACAGTTTATTTGAGGCAGAAGGCGTGTTTGTAGGTCAGAACATTGGGGGATGCATGGCAAAAAGAACATGGTAGAGAACAAAAGGCCCAAGTGATATTTAGTGTATGATAATGAATTATTCATTTATTTTTGCATTTGAAACTTCCCTTTGGAAGGCAAAGAGAGGTGAGGTGAGGTAGCTGAGTTTATAGGGTAGCAAATACTGGTTAGATTTGCCGTGCTGTGGGTAGCTTTATTTTGATTTGGTGTTAGGAACAGTCTGTGGCTGAGTCTTTCTTCTTCAATTGTATTTTTAACTTTTGGCAAATTCTTGAAGGTGCTTATATTTATAGATGTCAGAAAGCAAAATAAATGAAAATAAGCTATTTGTATCTCTGCGTTTCAGTAATTCAAAGTCATAACTATGACTTCCACTGACCTAAAGAGCACCAAACGGCTGTTTTTTTTATAGCTATGAAGAGCTCTGACAATACGTGATAGTGCTAAATATATGATACATTTCCCTCAAAGCCCCCCATCTTTGCTTTTAGTAAGAGCAAGTTCTTATTTATGAGACAGCTGTCACAAGATGGAATCTGTGCTATAAGTAGACTGGTCTTACTCAAGTTAGTCTGTACCATCAGCTGGTGTTTGCTATAGTACAAGTCACTGCTTCTGCTCAGTGGTAGTTTATCCTGAGATATGCACATTCAATTATGGATGAGTGTCCCAGCCCCAGGCACATCCTGTCTCCAGACACTATGGTGTTGCTCCCCTTGCACACAATATGTTGGGTTGCAGGAGGTAGCTGGGATGTATAACTCCATATCCAGATGTTGGGCATCGCCAAACCCATGGGTGTCCAACTTTTTGGCTTGCCTGAGTGAAGAGGAATTTGTCTTGGGCCACGTGTATGTTGGTCTGTCCAAAAGTACTGCCTGATATATATTTCCTTGGAAACTACAACAGATACAATGAGCACAGTAGCACTGTGTGATAGAGCAAATTCCCAGCTACAAAACACTATTTTTCAACAAAGTCATCTCCATTAGATATGCATTTTCATCAGTGATGAACAGGAGCCTGCATTCCATGCTAGTAAACATCTGCACCAGATGATTCACCAGCAGAGGTGACCCACTCTTACTGTTGCCTTTACTGAAACACACCATCCACCACTTCACTGTGCTCACATCCACTGTTGGGTCTCCATAACTGCTTGGCAAGTGTTGATGAATGCCAGTGGGTGCCATCTTTTTCTGCACAGAGGAATTCAGTGATACACCTTTGGTTCATCTGCACTTCCATGTCAGATGTCATTGTGTCAGACTGCCCCTCTGCTGCCATCTGTCACACGGCAACACAATGGAATGGGATATTGATGGGAAGGTTCAGCCTCTACTGCTGTCCCACCAACATCCACCACTGATGTTGTGGGCTATCATAATGAGATAGGAGGCATTTCTTTCAGAGTAGCTCTCATAAAATATACAATATAGTTAATGTATATAAGTAACAAAACATTTTAATTTTTAATATTTTTTTATTAAATCATTAAAATAAGGAGAGCAAGAAAACTGTAAAACTAGTGGGATATTTGACCTTGCTTTTGTGAAACTAACTCATCAGTCTGGTTTGATGGAAGTTGCTGCAATTCTTAGTGAGTTCTCAAAGTGTTCATCAGCGATTTTTCATGACATTTAATCTTTCCTGTGCTTCACCCTTAAAAAGAGTTGTTCACATGCTGCCAGAAAGTGATGACATGAATAAGGTGTGATTGTGAAGAGAGGGATATTTCTCTCTGCTAAGATAGGGCTTATAACAGTGTAGCAGAGAAGCATGATCAGATTTTGAGTTGAATATCTGATTGCAACTCTGTACATTCCATTTGAAATTTCGCAATGTGTTCATTATATTGACTGAAAATGAAGCTGCAAATATACCAAAAAATCGATCTTTGTTTTTGCAATCTTGAAACCTACTCTCAAATTCCTTTATCAAAATGGAATACACAGCTGCATATTTTTTTGCTGTTCACAGGGCTGTTTTTAGCCAATGCAATAAAAAGGCTGTGGAAGTTATTTGCTGTCACTTCAGCTGGCACTGCACTGCACCCCATGCCCTGGTTTCAGCCCAGGCAGCATTCATAGCACACTGATATTTGGTTGTTGCTGAGTGATGGTTGCACACCCAGCACAGGGCACAGCCACTACCATGATGGCGTGGAGCCATGATGGCACTTCATTTTGGGCACAGGAACCACTGTGACTCTTGTTTCCCCACTTCCAGCCAGGCGGGCAGATGGCCGAAGGCTGTGTGAAGCTTTCTGGAGGGTCTTCCCTTGGCACAGTCTCACTCAGAAAAAAAGTTGCACCAGGGGCTGAGAAACAAGCATGGGCTGGTGGGGCTCCATCAGAGTTTGTAGGGCTCTGTTTTACAACCTCTTAAAGAACACCAGTATCGTAAAAGAATCTGATGTTTGTGGATTTGGAAAGTCCAATAAAATTTAAGTGGGAAAACATACCAAAGTCACGCTTATTTTCTATATTTATGGCTCTGGTTCTGACAATACGCCACAGATACTGCAGTCTAACCATACAAGGCTGCATCCTCAGTAAGGACATCTCTGTGTTTAAGACATTCCCCTTCAGTTTGTCATGGCCAGGAGATGAGTGCCCAGCATGGTGTGTGGGCAGGGCAGCAGTGCACAGTGACCCGTGGATGACCAATGGACAGAACCAGTACAAGCACATGGGAGCCCCAGGAGAGGAGGATGTGTTTGACAGCCACTGTCATCATCATCCAAAACAAGCTTAAAGAATTATGTTCTGTACAATGGATGGAGAGCAAGAACTGGAGCATGTGCCCACTCACATTCTTGCAGCCTCACAACCCCCAGCACTAGAGCAAAAGCCATGCCGGGTCAGTCCCAGGCTGCAATTACTGGTACTGACAGCAAATCCAAGAGGTGTCCTTGCTTCTGCCACTGCATGTGGCTCTTTTTGTTGGTTAGAATGTATTTGCTACTAATGAATTATTAGCACCCCTCTTGTGAAGTGATCCTTGCTGGTTACCTCATGGAGGCTAAGACCTTTGCAACTCTTTTCATACAAAGCCCCGACCCCCATTGTTTTGGCTGTCTCATAGCAATGAGCCAGAAACATAGCGGGGCCTATATCAGACAGTGACACTGATATAACCTGCATAATAATCTCCTTTTCTTTTTGGAAGACTTTTGGTGTGCATGTGTAGGAGGTATAAAGAAATTAATTTATTATTATTATTATTTAAGCAGAGCTCTTCCTCCTGGATTCCTGCCTGTGCACTAATGGGTGAGGATGGGAGACACATTGCTGGTACTAGGATCATGTTAGTGACATCCTGTATAGCTCTGACTTGAAAGCTGCTCCAGTGATCCTGCACAAGAGCTCTGAAGTGCCTGAGCCATGGATGTTAGCCACAGCATGTCTATCCCCCACCCTATTATACACTCCTGGTTTGAAGACTTACAGGGCACAGATCACATCAGGAAAGTTTTTTTTTATGAGTTCATTATTTCCTCTGTCAGAAATAAGTGATGGTATTCTTATCTCTATTTCCAGCCACTGCATCTGATTTTACTTCTACTGCTTTGAAGAAGAACTCCTACTAGAAACTTGTTCACATGAAGACATTGTCAGGTCTGATCTTTTAACCATCTCTTTAGTATACCAAATGGATTCTGAATCCATGATGGAAAGTAATGGAGATATTTCAAGTTACTGAGGACCGCTCAGCAGCTGAACTGCAGCGATGGGTTGTGCATGTACTCTGAGCTTGCTGCAAGCAGAGAAGATGCACACGAGCATAAGTCATCATAAGCCGTTTTTTAGTGGACAGTTGGAACAGCCAAAGAGGTTACAGCAAAAACTGTAGCCCAGTTGCTGAGCAATAGCTTCTAAAGCTCTTCTGACTCCCACGCTTTGGGTATGTGTCTGGGCTCTGAGCTAATTTACTCTCTCTGTGTGTACATTCAGTGCCTCATCACAAAGCTCAAGGGAATGAAGGGGCCATGGAGACAGGTTTCTCTTCTTGCTTTTCTTAGCACAAAGTAAAGACACATGAAGGGCACTAAATGGTTTTTGTACCACAGTGCAGCTCCCAGTCACAGTCACAGTCTGATGGCAAAACAGAAGGTTTGTACTGTTGCAACCACATGGGACCTTTATTTGGGGCTCAGAGAGACTGCAGGCAGTCCCCACAGTATGACTTTTCTCAGTCCATCAAAAGAAGTGATTTAAAATGTACTCTGTAATTAAATTGTTATAACTAGCAGCAATTTCCTCCTGCTTGCAATTTAGTTCATATTAAATTTATCTCCATCGTTTTGTCTGTATAAACTTGGGAATCTGTTTTTTAATTGACTAATTTAGATAGAGGGATGTGGTTCTTCTGGGAGTAGGTATCTGAAGGCTCCAAACCTCTCATCTTGAATCACTAGATCAGCCCAGGGCCAGGGTAGCGAGGGGAAGGAAATCATTCCTTCCTGCTTGGTTTATCAGAGTATCTTGGCATTATTATTCAGGCTAAACACTGATTGAGATTCTTGTGAATGCATGTTTTATATACAGATATATAGAGAAGCTACAAGTGAGAAGGATATAACAGCTCAGCACCTTTCCAGACAGGTAATTCAGTGGTTTGCAGTGAGATGGGTTGGGTTTTTCTTGAAGCCTGACCTGACCCAAAGCCCATAGAAGTCAGCGGTAAAACTCCCAAGAGACTTTGGCTTTAAGTCAAGGAATTAACTTATATGTCTTAGTGCCGTAGGATATTATTGAACTAAAGAGCTTATTAAGATTAAAAATGGGATTAGGCATTACTCTGAATGAATGCAAAGAGGTTACATGGCTGAGATAAAGCTTCAAAGCTTCATTCTGCCTTTCAGGGAAAGACCCCAGAGTGGAGCCATGGAAAAGAAAATTACTGAACATAGCATTACACACAATGAGGTGCATCTTTTATCTTCCTAAACTGAGCAATCTGGCACTAAAGGTAGGATGTGGAACTGAAACCTCACAGCTTTATTCCAAGCAGTGATTCTTGCTGATCAGTGCAATGAAAGTGTCTCATTCATTTCGGTGCTGCTGCTTTTGAGCCTTGGATTTTTATTTTTTCCCCAATGAACTTCTCTCCCTTAGCCATTAAGATATCAGCAAAGGACCTCGGCACCGCGGGGGAGAAGTGGGCAGACATGAGAGGAAAGAGGGGAAGGGAGGGAGGTGGAGAGAGGGAGCAGTCAGCACAGTGCTGGCGGCTGATGTATGAGGACAAGGCTGCACGCCTTGGCTCAATGAAACCTTGCCAAGGGCAACTGCTTGCTGCAGGCTGAGGGCTTATTTGGGCCAGCACTGGTGTGCATCTGAGCCAACAGCACCATTCTTTTTTTTTTTTTTTTTTTTTTTTTTGGAGGAGGAGGCTCCATTGAAATAATAAATCCTGACAGATGGTGGGGAGTGGGGCTGAAAGCTCACCTCAAGCATTTCTCTTTGATCATATTAATGCCTTTCCATTTCTCTACTGGTCTATTTATGTCTTGTTATCAGAAGCTTACAGATGGCTGTAAACAGAGCTACCTGTGTGTTCAAGTTTAATATTGTAACAACAAAATACATTTGGTCTAAGTGTGTGACTAGAAAAATGGCTGAAGAATGGCTGGAAAGTTGCCTTCAAAAGGGACGAGGGGTGCTGAACACGAGCCAGCAGTGAGCCCAGGTGACCAGGAAGGCCAATACAGCCTGGCCTGTATCAGAAATAATGAGGCCAGCAGGACTGGGGAAGTGAGTGTCTGCTTGTATGCATCACACGTGAGGCTTCATCTCAAGTACTGTTTTTGGTTTGGGGCCCCTCACTACAAGGACATCGTGTTGCTCAGGTGGGTGCAGAGAAGAGCAATAGAGTCCCTGGTGAAGGGACTGGAAAACAAGAGTTATGAGGAGCTATGGTGTTGTTTAGTGTGGAGAAGAGGAGGCTAAGGGGAGACCTCATGGTTCTCTACAAGCATCTGAAAGGAGGTTGCAGCAAGGAGGGTGCCAATCTCCTTTCTCAGGTGACAAGTGATAGGATGCAAGGAAACGGTCTCAACTTCTACCAGAGGAAGTCTGAATTTGATATTAGGAAAAAATTCTTCACAGAGATGGTGGTCAAATATTGAAATGGGATGTTCAGGGAAATGGTGGAGCTCCCATCTGTGGAGGTATTGAAGAGATATATGTACATGGCACTGGGAGGTATGATGTGGTAATGGAACTTAGTAGGTCAGTGTAATGGTTGGACTTGATCTTAGAGGTCTCTTCCAATCTAGATGGTTCTATAATTCTATTTCACATGAAAAAGCAAACTTTTTCACTCTATACAACACTACTGCATGCATGAAAACTGCAATGATGATGGCCAGAGAGACTGCCCTATCTCCTGATAGAGTTACATCCGATCTATACCAGATGTTCTCTGCAGGGGATTCTTGGATTCTTTCTACAGTCCTGCTGCAAATGTCCTAAGTAACAGAGCCTTCCCACTCCCCAGGGACAAGACACTAGCTTTCCCAAGGAAGGGATTTGTTAAGACTTGACAACATCTACTTAAAACGTTGCTGTCTTAGTTATGGTCAGATAGAATTTTCCTCGTATCATCCAGGTGATATTTGTCTACTTTTGTTATCTACCTCCAGGTGGGAATCACAACTCCACTTGGCTGTTTCAGGGACTGGAGCAAATTCCCTGCTGCCTGTACAGTCCTTACAACTGCATTTCCTCATCTTTCTATCTGTATGTTTCTTTCCTCTCCCTCCCCCTTCTATGTTTGCCTGAAACGCGTAACAGTAACTCTGTCCTCAAAATGCCTGGATCTGAATGCAGCCTTCTGGATGGGGATGTAACAGTGTTAAGTTTCTCTCAGGTTATTCATAACATATCTCCTTGTGGTGCTATCTCTATAGAAGCAGTCTTAGTCCATAATTGCTTTGTTCGCTGATCATATTTGGTTCCAATTTCATTTCCCCTTGCTTTCCCCTTGCTCTTGTTTTGTGACTGGTGCTTACCTGATCTTTTGCCAGCTTAAGATGTGTGTTTGAATGGTCTGCTCCCCAGTGCTTTCATCTGTGTGATCCCCATCCTGACTGTTTATGTGTGACCTGCATACTGGCTTTCCCAAGACTTTTCCTGCATCTCCACAGCCCCTCCTTGCTATTGAAATTTAGTATTTGTTGGCTGAAATACCAAGCTGGTTTGGAGATCAGGCTTAATACTAACCCATTAGTTTCCAGTGATACATTTACAAAATGCCTACCATGGAAAGATCTCAATCTCAATGAGGATTTCAGGTAAAACTGCGATCAGTAAGGCCAAACCTAACACTATTGTCATTTCTCATGTTGTTGGCTTGGTGTTATTTTTCTTCCTTTACTCTCAGACCTGCAGCCAGCTCCCTTGGTGCAGACAGATGCAAGCTTGCTATGCCTGTACCAACAGCTGCCTGGATGGTGAGATGACTCTCTGTTACAAGTTTGAGCTGATTAGTGTCCAACTCACCTGTGAGATGAGCAGAAAGAGCTTGCATTCTCTTTGTGCCTTGAGAAACTAATGTGGGGTTTTGTGAAAGCAATATTATTTTGTGCCTTAGGTCCCAGAGAAGCCTCCATGTGCCTGAGGAACTGTCCCTGTCTCCCATCTGCCTATAATCTACGGTGTCCCTCCACCCTCTGTAAACCTGCTTAGATCACACTTACAAGAGATGCTTGCCAACAGCTCATATTGGAGGGTGTTTTAGCAGTCCCGGGATTTCCATCCTTTGCTCTTTCTAATGGTTCAGACCTCACCAGAGGTAAGGGGAAACAGAACGCAGTCTTCTGAGTTCTTCTTAGTTCTACTTACAGGTCTTCTAATAGCACAAGGCGCCTGGCTGTGGTTGGCTATTGTTGGAGCTGATGTGGACTGGCTCCACCTTGGAAACTACCACTCGCACTCTTGAGGAAATCTTTCCCTCCTTGGCATGTTTCTTGTGCTCACTGGTGCCCAAATCTCTCAGGGTACCAGAATCTTTTTCCATTTCTAGAGCCCACCTGGCTAGAGTCACACTCTTAACAAGACTCTCAGGAATGGGAGGGACCCTCAGAAAAATGCCAAGTCAAGGATGTGTTTGTGAATGCCTGAAGGCAGTGAGTCTTTGGAGTGAAAATATCTGTTTCACCCATCAGGGTCAGCAAGGGCCAGCAATCCCACCACAGTTGTGCTAAACTCCAGGAAAGGAAACCACATGAAATTAGAGTGCTGGTTAAAGATAAGAGCTGTGAAAAATCAGGTACTGAAGACCTCAAGGTAGAAGATGCTCTTTACATTATTTTTTTCCTGTCTCCTAGAATCTCATCTATAAAATAGAAAAATGTCCCACAGGATATTGTCAGAATACATTTTTTAGCATCTTCCATAGCATATTGATCAGTACCACAGGAAAATGCAATAGTAGCTTGGTACTGAGGTGCTGATTTTCAAACTTCTGTTGTATGGGAATCTTGCACTGACCGTCTCCAGATCTCCTGTAAAATCTGACTCACACTGAACATTTTTCCTTCATTGTGTTTCCTGAGATGCTTTAGATCATTTACAGAAGGAAAGGCAAGGCACACGCTTCTTTCTCTTCCTACGGTTTATACTTCTTTTCTTTCACACACTTAGGTCTATTTAACTGTTCAGAGACAGAAACATGACAGTGAGGATCAGACTCATTTCTGAGGGCACTGTTGGTGTGATACAGAATTTTCCAGGCATCAGCTAATCCCAGCTTTAAAGTTGGTACTGCTGAATGGCAGTAACCACATTAAAGGAACTTTCACTGGCTTTCAAAGTGCTATTAGGAAAGGATTCATTTAAAAAGGAACAGAAGATGCCTGGCTAACTGATATTTGTCTTTTACAGGACAGACAGCACTCAAAGCCAAAATACTTTGCATTAAGCACTCAGTGATGAAATGCAAGAAAGAACCTCTGAAGATGGTACAAAAGAAATCAATGAGACCTGCCAGCATGTACCAGCAGGGAGTTAGCCCTCAGGAGTTTGAAACTCCTATGGAACTGTAGAAAGCTCAACAGCAACTAGAAGCAAAGGGTCATGAGTGTTGTAGCTCTCCTTTGCAGTCATAGCAATGAGAAGGAACCGTGTTATTGCTATGGAGTTACTATGGGTTGGAAGCATGCTGACACTCAGTTGCACAGTCCTGAAAGAAAAAAAAAAGCTGTCTAAAAGACTTCAGCGCTGAGGAAATGGTGCACACCACGCCTGGGAGAATGCACCTATCATCACTCAGAGGAGCATTGCTTCTCAGATAACACCACAGTTAAGTCTTCATTGCCTACTGTTCGGAGATAAATAGCTAGTTTTCTCTCATGAGGAGGGGTGACTGGCACTCAGAGCTTTCCTAAGGAAAGCTGAATCATCTGCCTTTCTCAGGACATATTTTGTAAGTAAGTCAGACTAAATCTTTAGGATTTTAAAAATATATTTTATTAATTTTTATTGCTTTTGAGTTGTTTTTATAGTAAAAGAACAAAGAATAACATATCTCGATGCATATAGACCGAAGTCCTTCTAGAAACTATTTAAATCTATTTGCTTTCTTGCACCACAGCTCTTACTACTTGAGAAATTACAGCTCCAGGAGTTACATCTCGTTAGAAAAAAACTCAGCCTCAGACAAAACAACCGTGAGAACATTTCAAAACTCCTAACTCTTTGAACTCCTTACAAATACAGGAACAAATGTCATTCCTATTAATGCATAGAAATTACTTTAAAAATAGCTAACAAACTGTGGTGACTCAAAGCATCTTCTGGCAAAGCTCCTCAGCCAGGCATGGGACAGGGGTACGTGTGCGTTCCCATTGGAGGTGTGGTTCTGCTGGGAGCAGGGGTTATGGCAGTCCGAGATGGAACTACATCAAGACCTTCCCCTTTGCTGAAACACTTCAGTCTCTGGGCTAAGGAGAGCTCTGCTTTTACCCCAGTGTTTTCTAACTGAGAATCTTACTATTTTTGTACCGCTTTCTCAAGGCCTGGGATGATAAGTGAGCAACAGAACTAATTTGAAGGTTCTCCTCTTGGTGCACTCCCACTTAAAAATGGAAAAGCTCCATGGAAATAGAGGCAGCCAGCTTGCAGGATGCAAACCTGGATCCAGTGGGTCTTTTCACAGACTGAGAAAGTGAAATAAGGATCACGTGCTACAGGACAGTGAAACGGGAGGAAAAGCACGAGAGCACTGGCATAGGAACATTCACCTTTAACCACAAAAGGAGAGGGCTAGCACATGCTTGAGGAAAAATGAAATCAGTCTCCTGCTGTAAAAGCTAAATAAAATGTCACTTACATTCAGAACACATATGGAAAGAAGAAAAGCCTTAGAAGGTGAGAAAGGTGTGAGAAATGAGGAGTGAGCGGAAAGGACAGACTGCCTCTGCCCATGGAAATAGCTGTGTGCAGCAATTAGCTAAATGGTATATGTCTCCAGTGCTGTGATTGCTCTGCTGTTCTGAGCCACTCGCCGCTTTTCTGCTGCTGCTAATGACAGGAGCACTGAATAATAAAAGCTCTACTCTGGGCTGCCAGTGAGAATTCCCTTCAGCTTCTGGTGCTGGAGCTATATTTTACATGAAAACTGCTGGCTTTTACTTCTGCCATGACAGCAGCTGGTAACTATAGCACAGCTGTGGATTTATAGCAATGCTTTATGTGTGGGGATTGATCTTCTAGGCGGGACTTGCTTTCCTCCTCACAGCCATTCCTCGCTCCCCACGAACATCCTCAGCACAGGAAAGATAAACCAGGGAGAAGCAGTTGATATGCACTGAAGCTTGTGAAGCTGAAGGCAGTGATAAAAAATGCTGCCTGCTCTTATGCATATCACGTAGCTACAATGACGCTTGCTCCTTACCTCTGACCAAAACGAAACTCCTTCCTTAGCACAGGGCAGAAGGGAATGTGGGTGATTTCCCCTGCTGCTCAGCAGTGCTGAGGCTGCCAGAGACCAGGAGACACAAATCGATGAGGTTAAGTGGATTTGCTCTGTGCTTGCCTGCAAACCCACATCCTAACCTCCCCCTGCCTCCCACCTGCTCCGCTCTTATCTCTCCTGGGGGAACATCCAGATGGGCTCTGGAGCTTGGAGCTGGCAGAGGGTGAGGAGAAGAGCCTTCCTGCAGCCAAGTGCAATGAAACAGACTTGCCATGCTAACTAATGCAATGCCACCTTCTGCTAGATGAGACGGAACTACCTATACTATCTGGTGGCAAATGGTAATGATTCCGTGTTTTCATAACCAGCAGCGTGTCCTTGGAAGCAAACTCCTCATGTAAATATGTATGGGCATGGGGACAGTGCAAATGTCATGCAGGGACCTGCTGTCTAAGGAAAGGATGTGCAATGTCATGTGGAGGGTCATTTCTTTGGCATCACAGCCACTGGGGAGCAAAAAGGAATGAAAAGCAGGATTAATTCATTTAGCTTTTGATCTCAGACACACACATTTTCGTTTAACATGATTATAACAGCCAGAGTCCTATGACCCATAACTGGTAGGCAGAGAGAATGTTTCCAAGCCCTTTCTCCCTTTCTTGGTGCAGTGCATCTTAGCAGCAGGTTCCTGATGGTGAATCCCTGGGGAAGGCTCTCCTGCATAAAAGCAGCCCAATGTCTGGACTACTTACTCTGATTTTGTTCTCTACAGATGCACTCCTGGCAACTAATTGGTGTCCCAGATAATGTGGGAACATACCCATGGAAATCCTATATAGAAAGCTGTCAGGGAGGGAAGGAAGAAAAAAGAATGAGTTTGATATAATTAGGTCTGGGCATACATGCACACCCATGCACACACTATCTCAGTTAACAGGAGAAAAGCTTAAATGAGGCCTCCTATTTTCTCCATACACGTGAAGATCTACAACAGTGGGAGAAGACAGGGTATGGTGCAGGGAGGCATTAAGACATTTTCAGTAGCTTCTTCACATGGAGCATGCAATCTGTTCAGGGTCCTGAATAACTTCTTTGCCAAATTAATTTGCAAAGGACTTTCTCATAACTAGCTCTTACGAAACCACCCTGCTCGTGAGCAAGTGGATGTAAGGGCCAGAAATCAGTGTCAAAGGTGATGAAGACCAAGCTGGCATCTGTGGAGTCGCCAGGTGACACCAGTAGAGATGCTGGAGCCTTAGATGATCCCAAACTGGGCCAGCTCGTGCAGTTCCAGATGGCTGAAAGCTTCCCATGGGCAAATCACCGTGATATCTGCAAAAGAGAGAGAATGAGAAATAGGTTCTGGAGCAGCACTTCTTGGATTTCTATTGTATGAATAGAAAGGCTGATGTACTGAGAAAACATTAAGATGTGGGACGAGCAAGAAAAGTGAGAGTCTATTTGAAAATTAAATGAATCAATGAGCTCTTTAAATGTGGTACTACCTACCAGTCTGAACCAGACCACTGTATTTTCTCCTATTCTCTCCTTTCTCTGTGAATATGACTATTGTTGCTTCAGTGGTGAGACTGGTGTGAAAATTCATCCTGGTTATGGAGTTTCTCCAGTTCTTATAAACTGCCTGTAACCAAGCTGTGGCATCTTTGAAGACGTGCAGTCTTAAATCAGATGCTGAATAATGTAGTGTAACACGTTCAGGACCTGTAACTCGTTGATAGGTGCAGCTGTTATTTGACTAATTATAGGTCATTCAGTGCATGTTTTTCAGTCCAAAATGAGTACATAACATTCTTAAAATTAGGATTTTGGTGATAGCACAAATACTTCTCCAGCCGAGGTTTAGTTACTGTGATTTCTGCTATTAATAGCTTAGCACTTGGCATTTATTTGAGAACCTCATGCTGCTGAAATTCTTAGTCAGAGTATTAGCAGAAAACAAAGACAAACAAGCACATTTACAGCCAAGTGAAAGTATCCAAAAATTGAAGCATGACTAAACAGCCCTTCTGCCTTGTGTATGTAAGCATGAGCATGGCCATGGCAGCTTGCAGAGGGAGCACTGGCCTCCTCTAGTGACCCTGACAGCTGCAGAGGCCGGGCAGACAGAGGTCACCCCAGACAGACCTCTACTGTGCTGAAGACTGCATTTATGTTCAAGAGGGGCACAACAGCAACATCCTGCAGTGCCTACCTGTGCCCAGCCCCTCCATGCCTGGGATGTCATCTCCAAACCTAGGAGAGAAAAGAGCAGGTGAAGGATGAGTTTGGGACAGCAATAACAAGGGGAGAAGTCATGCAGCCTCAGACAGGGAAGGGGGAGTGTGGGCAGCAGATGATGAGAAGCAGCTCTAGGCTCGTGTGGACCAGCACCGGGACAAGTGAGGTGATGGCACCTTGGGGCAGGAGAAGCCTCCTGGTTCCTTGCCTGGGGGAAAGTGGTACCACAGGAGTGCAGCTCAGCAGTGAGGAGCAACCCAACTAGAATAGTTTATTTTCTTTCCAAAATGCCCTTACCCTTTTACTCCTTTTTTAGGAGGCTTGCTCTTGAACTGTCTTGTCTGTCTCTGCTTGAACTTGGGAGGCCCCTTGCGTGGTGTGGTGGGACCGGTGGGAGCATCTCCAGGGGTAAGGTTGGTGGTGGGGTTCTCGCTCATCGCTGGGCTACTGTCAGAAGTACACCTCACTCAGATCCCTCTATCTGCAAGAGAGTAGCAAGGACTGACACAACACTCTGCTTATCACATCTAGGTACCAATAGTCTTGTGACAGGATAATTATGGGAAGTATAATTGTGACACAATTAAACATAAATATACAAAACATAAGGAAAGACTGTAATGCATACAAAGCAAGCAGGATAAGAGTTGCCTTTCATCGTGAATGCTAGAATTAAGATAACAAATCATGGACATTCCTGATAGGAATGAAAAGTAATTTAATCCCATCTTGGAGAATTACACCTTTTCTGTCTCAGACATGGCTGGATTATTGGAGACAGGTTGCTGCAGCAGCTCGCCCCATGGTTTGGGCAGGATAGGCAGGTTTAGCCACTGTTGTCTTCTAGTTTGTATTCACAAGAGTACAGATGGTGTTTTTGCTTAATAGTTCTAGATACGACTACCAGGAGCCATAAAGGCATGCTTACGGACTAATGGCTTAGAGATTTATCTTGTCCTTTGGAATTATCATGATATACATCACTTGCTCTTGTATATCTTGCCTATGCATTGCTTTCCGCACACTGGTGAAGATGGAATGCTGAGTTAGATGGGCCTTTAGTCTGAATGCAGCTGCACTTAGGGCTTCAAGTTTACCAATGCCAACCTTATGAGAAATAGCACATCATTTCTGAAAAATTGTGAAGGCCAGTGAAAAGCATTGCAAACCGTGGTTTAGACAAACATTAATTTCTGAGGATTGAGGAGATAAAGGCCTGTGACTTTCCACGGTATCTGTTGTCCATTTTGATGTTTTGAAGCATTGTATTAAACATACTGACCTCACGACACCATGCTGCATATGAGCCAAGTTCCACTTCTCAGGGGCTATAGAATTGTTGGGCAGCAGTTCTGGTGTGGGAAAAACCTCTCCTTCCTGAGAGCTGCTGCACGGAAAGCCCAGGGAGGACAGCAGGAACTTCCTCCAGTGCCCAAGGGAGAACCCTCAGCTTGATCAGATTCTGTGCTAATTAGTGTACTAGAGCAGCTTGACCACGTCCATTTATGGACAAAAATAATTGCCAGTTTTTTCTCTCCTCCCTGGAGTCACATTCTTCCCCATGACCATTATATAACTCTCGTCTCCAAGTTTCTGTCCCTGTGCAGCCAGGCTGATGGAATAGCTGATGGAATTAACTTCAGGATTTTGGTACTAAAGGGTAATCCTATTATGTCACCGTAATGCTCTGGCCTAATCCCCAATATCACCTGCAGTGACACTCCAGACTTCTAATCTCAGAACTATAAATGCCATCAAAAATGACTGCTCTTTTTTTTTTCCTTAGTTTAAAGAATAGTCCGCATCTTTGTCAGTGCCCGAAATAGCCAGAGTGCTGAAAGCAAAGCCTGAGACGCAAGGAGAAACAGCATCCAAACAATCCTTCTGTGTCATTGGCAGACCAGTGCAAGGCGAAGACTCATGTTTCTGTATCTGTGGCAGTCTGGGAATACTTCTCCCCTGACATCCTTCCATCTGTGATGGCAGTAGAATGGATCCTCATGAAAACACCCAGAGGCATGCTAGTTCTCCTGTTGCTTGTGGCCGGGCTCTTGTCTCAGCTGTAACATCCCGTGCAGGAGGCTGGTAAGGTTCCAGCAGCCCCAAATGGAGCAGCAGATGGTTGCGTCTGCAGCTGAAGGATGCACAGATGCTATTCCTTCGCCTGTAACACAACGCTTCCCAAGCACACAGTGTGCCCACAAACACAAGGACCAGCTCAATTCAGAGAAGCTGCTGGTATGGCCGTTCTCTGAAGAACCTGAGCAATTGCCCAGTATTTACGGCTCTATCCTCACAGCGTGGTGGCTGGACAGGCACGTGCTGTCACCTTCATCTCTTGCAGAAAGGGCAGGAGGTGCAGTGATTGGAGCTTCAGTATCCTTGGCACCCCTTACAAGGGCTGCTCCCAAAAGTACAACAGGAGAAACAAACTGGCTAACAGATTTCCAACCCTTTGGCCTGACAGCCAAAATTTTTAAGAGGCAACTGAGCTCAGACTTAGTTCACAACTCAAGTTACCAACTGCTGTCTGTCAGCATGGTACCTTAAGCAGAAAAATGTCATTGAAGGCAACTCCCCATCGTTCCTTGAGTCTCTAGCTTCATTCCATTGAGAAATATATAATGGGAAGATTCAGTCCTTGGATTTTTCTTGGTCCCAATCCAAAGTAGCTGTGTCCACATACCAGCTACTTCTTTGCCTGAGATCTGGGGTAAAAAAGGATCTCCCCAAATCACACTTCATCTTGTCTCTTACATGCATGAATTCAAGAAACAGCATTCAACATAACTGAAAGGGACAATTCTGTCAGCTTCCTTACCAGTATTCCTCTACCCATTCTTCCCACACATTACCAAAAGAAAGGGCAGAGGGCAGGAAGCAGCCTTAATGTCACAGAACAGCCTCTGTCTGGCAGAAGGAATCTAGCTTCCCTCCCACTGTGGAGCTGGTGGGACTTGCTTGCCATTACCCACAGGCAGAGGTGCCTTGGTTCATGCTGGAGCCCACCCTGTCCCCGTTCCCACTCCTCATTATCAGCTGCCCCTGCCTTGGGATGGCATATTCCCAGGGGTGTTTCCCAACCCCCCTGTACCTGGTTGCTTGGCTGGTCCCTGGTCCCACACCAGGCAGGTAGTTGACCAGTGTTAGGTGCAGATGTGTCTCCTCTGGCTCCTGCAGGTGTTATGTGGCCCCAGGGCTTCCCAGGCCGTTGGAGCTCCTCAGCTGCTGCCAGCACCGGGATGCAGCTCCTGGGCAAGAGCAGCTGTGGATGTGCAGGCTGCTGAGGAACAAGATGTTCTTCCACACACTTCCTCTACCCCCTCCTCTGACAAGGAGTTACCTAATTGCCCCTGACAGCATTTCTGTTCAGTTCAGGGCTTAATCCTTGGGGTAAGAGCCTTGCTTGCATCCAAATGCTAATTATACCTAATGCGCATTAACGTGCTTATCTCAATTGCGTCAGATATCCCACCTCTGGGTTTCTGGCCAGGTTAATCATGCTTCTTTTAGTTCTCTTTGAACCTAAAGAGGCTTGAATACTACTGTCAAGTGCTGACTCTTTAATCTGCCCCCTTCTGCCCCTTAATCTCTGATTTGCTATGGAAAATTTCCCTGGCAGATAATGCAGATGCTCATATGACTTTCTTCAGACAGATTCAGCTCAGGGTCTCTTCTTTCTCTGCCAGATAACTTCAGGTACAGAATCCACCATGTACCTGGTGTCTTCATGGTGCTGTGAGGGTGTCAGACGCAGAGCCCTCCATTGCAGTGATGCACTGGGAACCCACAGCATCCAGGAGGAAATGCCCTCAATTTTTCAATCCTTTGGATAATTATTTTTTGACCTCATGAGAGCCACAGGCATTTTCCTTGCAGACAGGCTTTCATCGGGGCACACTGAATCCAGTGTAAGATGCCTGCGGGGAGTCTTGGCGGCAGTCTCAGCCTCTTGAGTTGGCTAATCATAGACATGGAAACAGCACATGCAGGTCCAGCCCTTTCTGATCCAGTGCTCGAAACAAGATCTCAGAACTCTTCTTAAAGTTTTAAGACCACAAACTAATGAAAGATGCACTCCAGAAGACAGGAACACACTTCAAGTTGAACTGTATTCCCACAACAGCTTCCCAGATGGGGATTACTGGAAGACTATCTCAGTTAGGTGGTGACATCAAAGGAGGGATTCATTCACATGGGAGATGCAGTGCTGCTTAGTACAAGCACTGTGATGTGCCCTATGCCCTGACCATCCCTGGGAACGCCAGGGGTGAGCCCACAGCCAGGCACTGCCAACAAATCCCCACCGAGGGCTGCCCAGCCTCAGAAACAGGGTGGTCCTGGGGGATGGTGGAGCCTGGGACACACCATTGCTGCAGCATGTGCCTTGATGCCCCGGCACCTAATGGTAGGAAGAAACAGCAACAACCGTGTACAAACACAACTATCTCTCTCAGCTACTGGGTGCACTCACATTTTTCAAGCATGAAAATCCAAGCTCTTCCCCCGGTAGGAAAAGACACCAGCTCCTCTTGCACACACCCCCTTCCCCCCCTTATTGCATCAAGCTCCTGGAAAATACTCACAGTCCTAAAGGCTCCTCTTGCAAACCATTCAACTCCTGTCCTGCGGCCTGGGTAGAAAAAAGTCTCGAGGCGTCCTGCCTCCCACAGATATACCCTGCCAGCAGGTGACATCAGGGCACCAGGCGCCAATCAGGGACAGGCCCACGTGGGGCAGTGCGTGGCCACGGGGCCCTGCAGGTACAGAAAGGAAAGAGCTGGGGCCTCGGCCCTAATTCCAGCCCAGTGAAATCCCACTGACAGTAATACACATTATTTTGTGTGGGACTTCATACCTCTGGTGCATTTCTGTTGCCCATTGCGGCTGCATGGGAGAGCTGTGCATGAGATTTGGAAAAAGTGAGAGGTATCTGCAGGTAAGATGAACCAGGATTCTACTGAAAAGTGCTATAAGATCACTTTTGTCCTCAGCTGCAGTAGCATTCTGTGGCTTGAGCCTAACATCAGGGCAAAGCTGCTGTGCCCTGGGTGTACTGGCTCTGGTGAAGCTCTGTTCACACACCCTCACTGTGCATCCAGCTAAACTAAAAGAGGGGAGATTTAGATTAGATGTTAGGGGGAAATTCTTTACTCAGAGGGCAGTGAGGTGCTGGCACAGCTGCCCAGAGAAGCTGTGGTGCCCCATCCCTGGAGGCACAAGGCCAGGTTGGATGGAGCCCTGGGCAGCCTGAGCTGGTGGGTGGCAGCCCTGCTCACAGCACGGGGTGGGACTGGGTGGGCTTTGAGGTCCTTTCCAACACAAACTATTCTGTGATTCTATGTCAAGGGTAGGAGCTGTCTAGCTTGAGGGCCCCTGGCAGAAGGGTCTGGCACAGCATCACTCTGCTGCCGAGCCAGAGCCCATAGCCAAGACCCTTGGCTTTCCAGATGGCTGAAAGTAAAGGAGATATATAATTCTCACTGAGACTCTGGGGTTACATTTAGAACTATTGATAAGTTCCTACCCCTAAGAGTGGGTACAAGGAGATAAATCCTGAGTGCAGCTGAGGGCCTGCCCATCGAGCAGAGAGGCAGCAGAGAAACAGCGCTCCATGTGTTTGGGGATGATCATGCAGCCTTTGAGGGCTTTGCGATTCTTCCTGGGCATAGGAAGGGGATGGGGGCAGCAATGCTGGAGTTTAAGAAATGTCTGGATAATGCTCTCAGACATACGGTCTGGTTTTTGGGTGCTGCTGTGTTGAGCCAGGAGTTGGATTCGATGATCCTTATGGGTCCCTTCCAACTCAGGATACTCTGATTCTGTGATTGTGCTGGCATTGCCTCCACCCTCGCAGCTGCACACAAATGCACGGAGGCTGATGATACTCAGCAGCTCCTGACAGTAGAATTGATTTCTGTGGGCAGGAACCTGCCTGTATGGTTATAAACAGGTGCAGCCCACTGGCAGCAGGCTCCATCCCATCCCTGCTGCTCATTCCCATGCCTCCATCTGCTTCAGTCAGGTTTCTGGGGGCTCCCTCTCCCTCTCTGCCTTCTCCTGTGTGGGCAGAGCTGCTGGGAAAATTGGCTTTGCAGCCCCCAGTCCTCGTCCTTTTGCTTGCTTTCTTCTTGCCTCCTCCTCCCTGCTGTTCTGAGACCTTGCAGGCTTCCTTTTCTTAACCTTATAAATTTACATGTTTCCAGGCTGTTTGTTTTTGAAGTATTCCTTTTGTTTTCCTGTTTTTCCAGGGAAAGCAGGCCCATTTGTCTATGTAGAAGTGGATATGTGGGAAAAAAATTTCCAGTGCTATTTTTGCTCCTTAAGTCATTGTGGCAGAAACTCGCGGAGCAGTCCCACTTGTTGTGCTCTTTCCTATTCTCCACCATGACCAGGTCATTTCCCCTCTCCTCTCCTTTCTCCTCTTTGCTTTGCTCCTTTTGCAGAGCTGCAGGCACCAGCTCTGTGACCAAACTGGACAAGAAGGTTTGCCCAGGAATGGGGTAACTGTTCATAGAATCATACAATCACAGAATCATTATGGTTGGAAAAGACCTCTAAGATCACCTAATCCAACTGTCAGCCCATCCCACCATGCCCACTGACCATGTCCTCAGTGCCACATCCACACAGTTCTGGAACACCTCCGGGGACGGTGACTGCACCACCTCCCTGTACAGCACCAACACTCTTTCAGAGAATAAATTTTTCCTGATATACAAGTTGAACCTCCTGTGGTGCAACTTAAAGCCATTACCTCTTGTTGATGATCCCTTCCCAGCCTACAGTCCCTATCCCTACCCCTGCCCAGGCTCTGGGACCACAGCAACAGCCACTGTACCCAGAGCAGAGCTCCAGGAGCTGTGGGGCTGCGTGGTGTCTGGGCAATGGTCCCAAAGGGAAACTATGAGTTTCATCACCTCTGGCCGGGTTTGTCCCTATTCTAAGGAATCGCTTGAAGATATCTCTGAGGTTTTTGACCCTATTTATGAGCTGTGTAGCCATGGCAACTGTAGTTATACCAGAAATAGCAGCTTGCTTGAATGACAAAGAGAGTGCAAGTTTACAAGACAGTGACTTTTCCAGGGCCACAGTGCTTATGCGACGGTGGGAGGAAATCCTGGCCAGGGCTCAGGCTGAGGATGCAGTGACTGAGGACTAAAACAGCTCTTTTAGAACAAATCTGTACAGTCTCACGTCAGGTGCTTGTGAGACATTGTGCTGTATTGATAGAGTGTGATTGCTTGCAGTGCAGGCATACCTGGCTGGGAACTGCTGGGGAATTTCTGTGGGTAAACAGAGGTCTCCCACCTGCAGAGAGACAGCCTAGCAAGTGCTTCTGCATCCCTGGCAGGAGGACAGAGGTAGGACCTGGACTGGGAAAACAATTGCCTGTTTGTTTTGTAGGTCAGTGAGGTTGTCATGTTAACAGTACTTCAGTGGGAAGCCTGGTGCACCGAGGTGTCCGCAAAAGAAGATTCACATAGAATCATAGAATCATCTGAGTTGGAAAGGACCTTTAAAGGTCATCTGATCCAATTCCCCTGCACTGAACAGGGACACCTACAGCTAGAACAGGGTGCTCAGAGCCCCTTCAGCCTGACCTTGACTGTCTTCAGACATGAGGCTTCCACCACCTCTCTGGGCAACCTGTGCCACTGCCTCACCACCCTGACTGTAAAATACTTGCTGCAACCCTCCTTCCCCACTGCTCACCACGTCCTCAGCAGTCTGTCTGTGATGGTGAAAAAAAGAAACATCTCCGAAGAACTGAGTATAGCAAATATACGTAGCTGCAAATGCATGCAAACGAGCCCATCACAACTGCAGAGAAGGCATCTTCATGGCACGTTGCATTGTCCTTCCTTCAGGAGGTCACGCACTCCGGTTTCAGGATGAAGCACCTGACAGCCTGCAGTAAGCACAGCAGTTTGCTGACTCTGGGGATCTGTGCCTCTGTTCTGCTGAGTGCCCCCGCTCTCAGCTTGCAGAGGAGCCTGCACTTGGCTCTCATTTCCACTCATGCCGTGGAGACCGCTTTGTTGGCAGGGCGGGGGTGGCAGAGGCCGTTGTTTGCTTCTCCACTGCCGGGGCTCCAGAGGGAGATTTCCATGGGCAGCCTGGAGAAAGATGTCCTTTGAAGAAATGTAAATCGAGCTTCTGGCAACACACGGGATGGACTCCCAGCATGGCTGCAGACAGGGCCCTGCTGCTGATTCCTCCTGGGGCCGCTCGGTGGTTCAGTGCCTCTCACAGCCCGATGCCTCATGTGTGAGCTGTCTGAGCATCCTGCCGTCCCGGGGCTCCCTCCGGGAACATTAAGTCCTCACCTTTCTCCTCCAGTCAAGATGCTTGATTCATGCACACCAGCACAGCATCGTAGACCCCGAGCTCTCAGGCACCAACACTTGAGGATGTGCTTGCTATTTGTAGCAGATGATATAAAACCTGTGTAGCTGTCATACACTTCATTAGCTACCAGCTACATTTCCTTGCTTCTAAACAGCGAGCCTGGCCTTTCTTTACATGGGTAACAACGTCTTGCCACGTAACGCTATCAAGGAGTACATGGGTAGGGTTTTGTTCACTCACACCAACCTTTCCACAATTGGCAGTGATAAATACGGAAGCTGCTGTACACAGATTACCCAGACCTGCAGACCAGAGCCAGCCACCCCGACATCTGCCGCGGGATGAGCCATGAGCGTGGCCGTGCAGCACAAAGAGCTCCGCGCTGTGTAACTGTACTGTGATTTATCACTTGGGAGCGTCCCCTGCTCACTGCAGAGCTGTCCCAGGAGAAGGCAGTGGCCTTACTGAGTGTCCTTCCTGTGCACTGATATGGCTTAAATGCCTGCAGCCAGGCTGCTGGCAGCGCTGCAAGGGGACTGCGTTAGATCGAAAAGCTTCCTTTCTTTTCTGTTCTTGCTCTGTCAATGATTGAAAAATGTTTTTAATCTTATTATTTCCCCCCAGATGCCATTTAGCAAACGAGCTTAAAGCCCCGAACTATGACCTGACGTTCTTTCATTTTCCTGAACAAGCACAAGGAGTTAACCTTGCTGTCTGTGCGGCTGCCAGCGGGCAGAGCACGTGGTCACTCTTAACAATGCACCTCAACAGCAGTTTTTACAGTGGTGTCTCCAGGATCTCCCTTAGAATTTTCTCCTCCCGTTATTGACTCCTTCTGTATGAGTTACATGCCATACACCTGCAGACAGTGATTCAGTGATCTGCTGGCACTCACTAAACATGCTCACACATAGGATCAAGCATGGAAGTAACACTGTTTAGCTTCACTGCTAAGAAGAAAAACAGAAGAGCCAGCAAGAGGGTGTCTTTATTTAAATCAGATAATTCCAGTGCTTCATTCAGTCTGAAACAGTGAGGCAAGTGACTCAGTGTCACTGGGCTGCGAAGAAGTAACTGCGCACAAGTCAGCTCCAGATGTCTCCTCTCCTGACAGCTCCCCTCATCCTCTTGCTCTGAAGGATCGATTCTGTCTCCTTGGCAACCAGCAGCCCAATCCAGAGAGGCTCCTCTAAAACATTTTGGTGAAACGTTTCTTTCTTCTTAAGGAGATGCATCCATTACCGTGGCTTTCACACCACACTACAGGCACGCTCTTCTTCCCTCCTCCTCCCAGATAAAAGCACCGCCGGGCAATCTCATTCAGCTCAGCTCTTTGCCACCGCCACCATCATTAGGATTGCTTTTTGAAGTAACAGCTGAGGCTCTCAAACAGAACCGATTGCTACTGGGGAGCATCCCGCATTCTCCTCGGGAGCATTCAGCTAATGGGCAGAGGAGGCAGCTCTTCCTGCCCCATTAGCTGGTCTCCTGGGTGGCTGCACACCTCCCAGGCACGCTGAGGCTGAATGCTCCAGCTGCCATGCGATAGCCGATCCCTGGTGAAATGACTGTGGAAGGGGGAAAAGCCAAGAGATGGGAGTGTAAATCACACTGAAAAAAATAAATAAATTCTTTTATAGCTGAGGTCTATGGCCAGGGATTAAGCCTGACGTTCTCTCCTTGGGGTTTCATAAATCCTTAGGTTTTAATGTTTTAAGTTTTTTTATTTTTATTTGATGGTTTTGATTGGCACATCCCAGCTTTTCTATTAGATCCTTGCTTTCATGCTGGCTGGTGAGTGGAAGCGCACCTCTCACCAACTGAGTTTGAGCATCTGGGAGGCTGTGAGGCTGCTCTGTGGCAGGGGCCTGGGGCTGCAGCCATTTCTGGGTCCAGTCAAATATGATGAGCACATCACAGAATCATAGAACCATAGAATATCCCAAGTTGGAAGGGTCTGGTTCCACACAGGACCACCCAAAATTCAAACCCTGTGTCTGAGAGCACTGTTCAGACACGAAGTGAACTGTTCAGGAGCTGTCATTGCACACTGAGCTTATCCATGTTGCACAAAGGATATACTGGCAGGTTGACATCCACAGAGATCGATTTGGAGGGTCCATGGCTGAAGGCATACAGTGACTGTAAAGGTTAAAGCTGGTTATAGAGGAAAATGAAAAGAAACGAAGAGAGAGAGAAAGGAGAAGGTTTCCCTGGTGACCAGCTGGCAATGGCAACAACGAGCTCCCATAGGACCAGGGATGCTGCAGGTGATGATGATGAGGATGATGAAGATGACAATTTCTTGCTGTGTTTTCCCTTAGCAAGGCATACTTTTGATCAGGACCCTCTTTAAGCTCCCTACTGATTATCCTCGGTTATGACTCTGTTAGCTCTGAGAGAATTCTAATTGCATGCAAACATTGTTGAGCTTCTGTGTAGATATGTTATTGGATGGCAGCTACTGAGAATTTAAATAGCTGTTACCTACTTTATTGAGCACCACATTTGTTTTTCTCTTTTATATCCCTAAGTCTACAAAACAAGAGGCAAAGAAGGAGAGGGAGGAGGGCAATCCACACCCCAGTGCTTTCCATGAGAACCAGCACAAAACCACTGTGGGGGCTGGCAAGGGTACAGCTGTGGGATCTGCAGTGGGAAAAGCACAAGTGCAATAAAGCAGAACTGTTGCGGCAGTGCCCGGAGCAGCGCTGTGCTGAACACCAAGGCACACATGGCACCCGAGAGCCAGTAGGAGCCTGGGAACAGCCTTGCTTCAAGCCGTGAATTTCAGCACCAAGCCAAGCTCCCTGCTGAGATGAGTGTTCAGCACGGGCAAGGCAGGGTGCAGCTGGCAAGGAGATTTGCTAAAGCCAGCGGGGAAAAAGAGGATGCCACAGCTTTCCTAATTTAGTCCCAGTTTCAGCTCTGGCTGTGTCGGAGGGAAGTCACAGCGCACGGGGCATGCTTGGATAAATACCTCCCTAACACCCTGCCCACGGATCAGCTTAGGGCTGAGATTTGATTACATATACTGAGATATGACCTTACATAACCACTTCTGAGGAGCCCCCAAATAATCCATCCCACTCCAATGGGCACTGGCCCTGCCGGTGGCTGCTTCCTACCTGGCAGCCGCTGAGAGATGCTGGATGGGGGCTGCTCTCCTCCATGTGGGCATTCAGAAGAGGGACCCCAGTCCTTGGGGAAGGGATGTTCCCACACCTATTGCTGTCCTTCCTCTCTCCCCTTCACCCCTTTCACCTTCACTGCCCTCTCCTTAACTGGGCTGCAGTGACCATCCTCAGCCTGTCTCAGGATGGCCTCTGGATTTCCTCCATGCTCTGTTTGCCTTTGCTCCCCCAGCTCCAGTCAAGCCCTCTCCCTCTCACTGCCCTGCTGTTCTCCCCTATGGCCTACACCGCATGCAGGAACAACATGTGAAGACTGAGCGCCTTCGGGCTAGAGATGGGGGTTATGGGATTAGCACGTTAACTGGCCTGAAAGCTACTTAGGCAAGCATTACATTTCCAATCTCCTCTCCATCTTTCAAGGAAATCTCTTCTGGAGGAGGTGGAGAGACGGAGCACCCAGTCACGTGTTGTGAACTCAGCTCCTTGGCCAGCTGACAGCCCAAAGGGTACTCTGGAGGCACCTGTGTGTGATCTCAGGAGGAGGAAGGGCCTCCACGCAGTGCAGGGACACCTGGCCTGGGGACACCCGTGGCACAAACAGATGCTGTCCTTGCATCACTCATTGACATTAGTTTGCTGCACCACGAGGTGCATTGCTCATAGCCTTTCCGTAAATGGCAAAAAGCTTGAGGGGGAGGCAAAGCTCAGGACAGGGACAGGATTCGGCAATGTTGTTCATTAAAGAGCAATGTAAGTGAGCAACACTGTGCATGGAGTTCATCAGAGATATGAATGAACAGCTCTGAAGCAAAATATTTAACAAGAGCAGTGGGAAAAGATATTGCACCACAGAGCCTCTTAAAACTACAAAAATGGATTCCTTGCCCATGGAATCATAGAATAATTAAGGCTGGGAAGATCACTATGATCATCTAGCCCAGTCATCAGCCCATCGCCACCATACCACTAAACTGTGTCACTCAATGCAACATCTACATCTTTTCTTGAACACCTCCAAGGATGGTGACTCCACCACCTTTCTGGGCAGCCTGTTCCAATGCCTCACAAGACTGAGCTCTGTATTCCCCTCCCTGGTGCTTCCAGCCTAGGAAATTTCAGCTCAAATATAAAAATTTTACAAATAAAGAGTGGGTGAAAGTACAAGATTGTAACAGGTGATGTTTTCCTGAATTAATCACTTCTAAAGGCCATGAAACAGTTCAGTTCCTCAAATTCAGGCACCTCTTATGTGGAGCGTGGAGATGACATTTAACAGCAATGGAACACCACGTGAAAAAAAAATGCCACCACAGAAGTGCTGGACAGCTGATGGCAGCAATCCAAACACAAAGAGAAGAATAATGCCATGCCTAACTTTTCATAAAGTTTTCAAGAAATCTCAAGATGGGTTGGATCCAATAAGCTTCTACAGAAAGCATTTGACTATCAGCAGTAAAGGCTGTGTAGGTGAAGGATATATGCTTCAAATATTGAATAAGATTTTCCTGTCCATGGCCAAGGGGTTGGAACTAGTTGATCTCTGAGGTCCCTTGCAACCCAAGCCATTCTGTGATTCTATGAGTCCACAAGTTTGGACACTAGTGGTTGGTCACATGTATTGATGTTGTTGACCAATTCTATGACTGACCATGGTCAGAGGAGATCACATGAATAAGAACTACTAGTAACATTTTATTTAGTTACTTTAGATATTATTTTCCAACTGAAGTCACGCTCAAAATATTGCTCCTTCTTTTGCAATCAAGGAAGGCATTATCTAGACATTGTCCTTGCTTCCTTCTGTCACAGGCTAAGTGGCTGCAGTTCAACAAAGTCTGCCAGGAGATGGTCTTCACTGCATGACATCAGACTGTCAGAGATCAAATATTTGGTGGTAGGGATTTGCTTTTAGTGATATTCTGCTGCATAGTTCAAAACCTGCCTTTTTTTTCCAGCAGATCAGTGACGTGGTTCCCCAGCGGGATGCCGGATATGCCAACCTGAAGGATGCTGCCTGGTTTCTAAGCTCCCATCTGCTCACCATGGTGCGTATCCAATATCTGCAGTTCCTTCTCACCCCTCTTACCATCAGGAAGATGAAGCACAGAGCAATGACATTTATCCATGATTACATGCTGGCTAATTTCTAATCTAGGGATAAAACATGTTTCTCCCATGTTCTGGGCATTCGTGCCAATACAGGTTGAGTGTACACATTTAAGTGTACGTCCCTATACCCCTGTGCATGTTTGTGGATGTACTGGTCTTGATGTACGCTCACACACATTTAGAAATAGTGCATATATAGCACTGGTCTATGCACATAGCCACTAAAACCAAGGAAGCCTCAAATCAGGGTGTAACCAAATGGTAACCTCAAGCAAGGGTGTACTCATCTCCAATGCAAACTGGCAATTTGACTGAAATGGGAGAGTAAGTCTAGGCACCACAGGAGGCAAGACAAAAAGCTGATCTACAAGAGGCATGGGCTGCAAAAGAAGACCATAGTTAGCACTTCCAGCTTTCCAAATGTTGCCCAGGCCAACACCACTCATGCCAGCAGTTTGAGCCACCATAACTTGGCATGGTCATGGAAAGCACTTGTTCTGTGCTTTCCCAGTCCACACTCCCACACAGCCCCTTCCCTTTGCCAGCACAGCTGAACAAGGCTGGGAAACTGATCAGGGTTTAAAGTTCACGGGCAGATACTAATGTGTCTGCTTACCTGATTTTGGCAGGCATGTCTTAAACTGAGCACAGTGCTGCATGCTCAAAATCATAAAATTGTTTGGGTTGGAAGGGACCTCAAAGCCCACCCAGCTCCACCCCATGCCATGGGGCAGGGCTGCCACCCGCCACCTCGGCCTTCCCAGGGCCTCATCCAACCTGGCCTTGAACCTGCAGGGATGGGGCACCCACAGCTTCTCTGGGCAGCCTGTGACAGTGTTCTGCTCAGTTCTTCTGTACTGTCCCAGGAGGAGGGTGAGATAGGAGTGGAAAAAACAGCAAAGCATTAAGCAGTTTCTCTTGGTCGGGAACAAATTGATGGAGGCTTAAAATGATTCTGGGGCTACAGCCCTGACTCAGTGGGAATCCACAGCCAGCCAGAAACATGCTCTGTTTGTCCCTTGAAAAGCAGGAGGTCAGAATCAAAGTGCCATCCACAGCTTGAATTAGAGATAAGGTAGATTTGGAAAATCAGCCCCTCTCTCCTGAGATCTGCCCGTCCCTGGTAGAGATTCCTCTGATTCAGCTGCCTCTAAAAATTTATATACGATGAATAGTTTCTATCAGACCTGAATCTGGGGCAGTGCATGTAAGCCCCTCAACAATAGATTTGCTTCACTCAGTTTGCTTCTGCAAATGCATTAAAAGAAATAAATCAGTCATTTCAGAGCCAGATTTGCTGGTTGCAGACCAATGATCTAATTTGTCCTTAAATTCCGCACTGAGGATGATGTGCATGGAGGGGTGATGTGAGTGAAGAAGCAAGCGAGCAATCTTGAGAGTGGAAGAAGATAAAACCTGCCGGCATTTCGGAGTGGAAGTGGGGTAAAATCCTTCTTGTATTTAAGCATGCCTGGGAAACGGGAGCTTATTGTTCCAGAGGCTGCTGATCTTTGGGACTGCTTGAAAATGGCTGGGAGCGGGGCACACACGGCCGGATGGGAACGATGTGCCAATCAGGTGCAGCAGGTAGCATGCGTTACCTGGGAAAAATGAGGCTCACCTGTAACGACCCCCACTTGTACCCCCGCGTACGCATGAAAACGCTCGACCCGATTTTCCACGCATCCCCATTATCAATCAGTACAACGACATACACCGGCACCGGCTTTTCAGACCGACCCTAATTACAGCAAGCAGGAAAAGAAACACAATTAAAACCGGGGGGGGGGGGGG